>JANTPZ010085313.1:0-19946 GCA_025593235.1 Vachellia pachyceras
AAAAATAAAAAATAGAGTAAATGAAAATATATGTAAATTAAAGAAAAATTCTTTCAATCATCAAATGAGACAAGCACTGGTTTGAGCAAAAACCCTCTATGTCTCTCTCCATTTCTTAACTTTCCCTTCCTCTTCCTCACATTCTTGCAAGCGAGAGCCACTGTGACTTATGACAGAAGATCTCTTGTCATCAATGGCCGCAGAAGGATTCTCTTCTCTGGGGCCATTCACTACCTAGAAGCACTCCTGATGTAAGCAAGCGCACACACACAAACACACACACACTCTTCTTCCAGCTCTAAGTATAAGGCTCTGTTTGTATAATAATTCATGTCACATGCTGCTGCTTTGCTTGCTGTTGTTGTTATATATACATGGATGGATATATAATTGTGCAGATGTGGCCAGGGTTGATACATAAGGCCAAAGAGGGAGGCATGGGTGCTGTTGAAACCTATGTCGTGGTGCATGCTTCCTCTAGATCTCGAATGCTTCCTCTGTTTTAATCCAAGGAAAGCAGGGCCACAGGTGAAGAACACTGGCAGGATCCTCAAAATCGGTGGTGACATCGGCAATGCAGAACACCTCCACAACAAGCCAGGCGCCTCCTACCGCTGCCCCTCGCCTCTTGTGACGCTAACTTGAATGCCTCACTGTGCCTCCGTGTAGCTTCTGGCTAGAAGCTGCTTTTTCTGCAGAAGACATTCTCGCCTGACGCTCATCCAAACATCCAAGAAAATGCCCACCGTACTTTTTGATCCCAAAAGCTACTTTTGGCCCTCTCACGGCTCTTCTAAACACTCACATTAAGGAATATGAACGTCGGGAGCGATATTGAAGTGGATCACCGGACAAGCACGTGAAGCATCTGATGAATGGGTATATATCGATTCCAGGACATGAAGGAGACAGATCTGAGAAAAACAGAAGCAAATAATACAATCCGATAGCTGGAAATAGAAAAAATAGAAATAGAAAGCAATAATAATAATAATAATAAGAAGGAAAATCCATGCATTATTTTCGATCACACATCCAATAATTTACAGTTTGGAGCAACATGATTGTGGGACACACATTGTCTTCGGAATTAATGAGGGGTCCCCCAGACGAAGACAACCCTTAAAGGTTTATTAAGGGCTGCCTCCTCTTTCTGAAATCTAGGTTTGATTTCAAAATTTAGGTTTTATCTCAAAATCTAGACTTTGTTCAAGCACACAAAATTTTCAAAAAATCTATTTTGGTTACAAAACCTCATTTTGAAACTTATTCTCTTTCCTACTTTTTCCTCCTTTTCCTACTTTTTCCTCTTTCATCTCTCATAATTTTTTCCTTCTTTCTCTTTCCTCTCTCATACTTTTTCTTTCTTTCTCTTTCCTCTCTTATACTTTTTCTTTCTTCTATTTTCTATTTTCTACTTTTCATTCTTTCTCTTTCCTCTTTCCTACCAACTTTTTTACCTTAAAATCCGTAAAAGCTAATAACTTTCCAAACATAAATCATTTTTTAAAACCTAAATTTTACCTTAGGTTTCAAGCAAGTCCTAAAACATGTTGCCCCTTATCTCAAATACTTCATCATTCTGTTAATTGTGTGTGTGTGTGAGTGATTGATTGATTGATTGATGGAGTTTGAATTTTTTGTTTTGGGGGATCATCAGGAGGCCAATAAGAGTATTGGTGATAGCATGGATGGATTAAATCAATGGCGAAAGTGTTAATTAAAAGAGCACAAATGACAAATTTAATTATCACCGGACTTGTGGACCCTCTTGGCTCCTATCTGCCCGATCAATGATTTTTCTCGCTCTTCCTTAGAACCTTTGAACAGTTACACACAGACACATTGGTGGGTGTGTGTTTGTGAACAATGGGGCAAGGAATATGGAGGAGAGGCTGGCATGCAGATGAATGAATTAATGTGAATAAAAAAAGGAGCATGCATGTCGTGGATATTGTGTCTATTTGATTCAGCGTTTGTAGGGTTAAAACGTATCTTCAACAATATTTTTCTGTAAAATGAGATAATTTCTTTTATATATTCATCTCGATTTACATAAAAGTACTTTTCTACCATATTTTTAAATGAATCCTTACTAGTTTGTGGGATGAGATGGGTCACAATTGGGACTTGTGCGCTCTTTCATATGACAGTAAGCCTTTTTCACTAACACTTCCATTGATTCATTACAGCGCAGTTACGTGGCCGGCCACAAGGGGAGGGAGGGAGAGAGAGAGAGAGAGATTTGATTGAAATTAAAGCCTGAAACCGATGGAGATGATGGCGTCAGAGGACACGTGGTGGTAACTTCAGTGGCTTTTAAACAAATGAATCTCAATTCTATACTTTAAAATCTCACCTTCAACTTTAATGAAAATTAAATCTCTCTATTTAAAATGCTTTGTTTTAGTGGTGTCCCCCAAAAAAATTCAAAGTCCCATCCCTTAATATATTTCAATTCAAATCCTCCGCATAACCGTTTAGGAACAAGTTATAGAAATACATTTACATAAGTTAAAATAAATATATGGATGAAATTATTAAAACACTGTTCAACGTACATTTAATTTTTCCGTTATCACAAAGAAACCCAATATAATTCACAGCATGTGAAATTCTTAGAAAAATTTATTGGGAGGTCTCAAATAAGAGACTTATTTAATGAATGGTCCCAAAAAATAAAATATTTATTCTGAGGTCCCATTGACAATATGAGGTGTTGTCAATCCAGAGCATGATGTTATCAATAAATGACTTCATGTTGTCAATGGGACCTCAGAATAAATATTTTATTTTTTGCGACCATTCATTAAATAAGTCCCTTATTTAGAACCTCCCAATAAATTTCTCAAATTCTTATGTGTGCACGCTTTTAACACATCATTTGTTCTCTTTCCAATTAAAATGGTACACTTGCCTTATGGTAAGTCATCTTCTGGAATTTGATGTTCAAAAAAAAAAAGTCATCTTCTGGAATTTCTTTTTCTATTTTTTTTTTCTGTCACATGCTTTTCGAGGTAAAGTAGTATTAACGTAACGCAATTGGAGCAAACCACAAATCACGTGGTTCAACCAATGCACACAGGAGAATTTGTCTTCGTTGTCAAGCTTTTGTGAGTCACCATGAAGAGCGGCCAATGAAATGAGGCCAACTCAGCATGAGGTTGCGGGCGCACACAGGTGGCATTCTGCGAGTTTTATCGGGCCACGTTTTCCCCCTTCGTGTGTATGTATGTGGATTGCTATCATTCATCCACGTCCCTGTGGGCCCCACATGTTATTATTTCATCAGGCTCCTTCCCCGCGCTTTCGTCTCTTTTGGGTTCTCTACACTTACGACAGCTGTTTTCAATGATTATCCTAATGGCTCATTTGGTAGGCTGGAATTAATGAAGATGGAGATGAGGATGGAGATGGATATAAATATAGAAAAAAAATGAGGGGTCAAAAAATTAATTCTATGGAATTGAATACAATTCCATAGGTTACATCATGGAATTCATTTCTACCCATTTTAAATTCCATTTCATTTGCAATTTCACCCCCAATTCCACCATATCAAACATAGAAAATGAATTCCATTTTCAATTCCACCTCTCAATTTTATCATACCAAACATGGCATAAGATTTCCATCACAAGCAAATTAACCTTGTCACTGTTTCACACTTCCTATTCTAATTTGAGAATTCGTTAGAAAAATGATTTTATGGATTTCGAGAAGAATTTACGAATTTTAATAAACATGCACTATATCTTTTTTTTGGTGAGTAAAACATGCACTATATCTATTGTGACTAAAGTATACGGTATACTTTTTTTTTGTTCACATCAAATTTCAATTTGAAGTTTAAAAAGTATATTTTTAATCTTTTTATTTTAATATCGTTAGTTTTATTTAAAAAATAATAATAGCTCTTTAAATGTAAATGATGATTCTATCTTTAAATATTGAAGAAATATGCTGAAATTTTAAGTATTCAATATAATCATTTTTATATTTTGAGATTGAACCACATTTCGTTATTATTAAATATAGAATCATTATTTAAATTTGATGAGTTATTATTTTATGTTAAATGAAACTGACAGAGTTAAGACAAAAATGGCTAAAAATATGCATTTTAAACTTAAGGGACTAGACTAAAACTTAATGTAAATTTAAAGAACCAAATGTATATTTTTGTCTATATATTCTTTAGCTCATTATTTAACCAATAGTTACATATAATATAATCAAGTTGAACCATTTACAATAATTATATAATTACACCTACACTTAGAAAAGAAATATTTAAAATTAAGAGTAAATTATATTGTATTTAAAAGTTACTTTTTTTTTCATTAATAACCAATTTTCCTCCTTTCTTATTCGACGTTGAATCCTACGTTTGCCAAATGCAGATAGTCAAGTAATATTTTAAGTTGTTTTTACAGTCACAAACATTCGGATTCCAAAAATATTACCCTCAATTTTCTTGGTAAGGTTTTGCACCACAGCTTCAACATTGAAAGAAAAAGGACAAAATAAAGGTGAAGTTGTTTTTGTGCTTTAATTGGTCATTTTGAAAAATGGTAGAAAAGTGCTTTTTACTATTAATAAGGTAAATATGTGAATGATATTATCTCATTTTAGAAAAAAAATATTATTTAATATGTGTTTGAGGTGTTTAGAAACTTTTCCAAACATCCTATAAACGATTTGTACAAACGCTTTTGAAGAGATAAGTCATAAGTCTATGTTCTTTCACTTTATAAAACTCTTGAAAGTTTTGCGGTTTTTTTGTGATTAGATCCTGAATTAATTAATTAATGATCAGCCATTACCTTTTTTCCTTCACTTTATCGTAAATGAAGTAGCTCACTTTTAGAAGAAATCAAAAGCAGAACAGTTCTCGAACTTGGAATTCAAGAAAGAAGCTTTCTTTCTTTATCTTTTCCTTTCTTCAGCTCTCATTCTCTCTCGCACAGATATATATATATGTATAAAAAAGATTTCTCAGGTGATTATATATGCAAGTCCTTCACTAATCCAGGAGTTTATTATGTACCCGAATTGGAAAGAATAACTGGTTCTTTTTAACAGATGGATTAATCCTTCTGGATGTATCTTATTAACATCAAATGAGTATTATTCATCAGGGATTAATAAAAAGTGGGACGTAATTATTATTGTACGTTCAAAAGCTAACTAGATATTTTATTAATTAAAATTAAATGAGACTGGGCAGAAATATATATATGTATATATTATATAAAGTACGTACGAGAGGGAGCCTAGTGGCTATAGATTCCCCATCTACATCTAAACCGATCATCATCGGTGCCATTTGTCAACAAAGATGATAGGTTTAGTAACAATGTAGGGAAATCCACCATCAGAAGGAATATCACACAGTGCACCGTGAAAAAACCTGATTTAGATTAATATAATTGATTGATGTTATGGAGTGGATAAATTAAAATGAATGATTAGCCAGTCAGAGAGACCCACAATTAAGACTTTAAGTCGCTTTCAGGCCTTCAAAAAATAATTATATATTCAATTGTTGGAATAAGAAAATAGATGGGGGAAAATAAGACAGACTGAAGATTCTTTTGTGATAGGCTTGAGAAGCCAGGAAACTGATTTCTACAAGCATAAGCATCATCATCAATCACGCATAGACACCTCAATTACACATGATTGGCTCCCACCATGACACATTCTGTGAGCTACCCAGCAAAACACACACACATAATCACTTCTGCTAATGATAACATACATACATACAACAATAATAATTAAGTATTAAACTCGACCCTCATGATGCTGATTCATATATATTCTGATGAAACCAGGGTTAGCTAGCTAGCTAGGGCTTATAACAATATGAAAGATACATCCATCGAGTTGAATGATTCGGGGAACATTATGATCATCTAGCTACCTAGTTTGAAATATATTTTTCTAGCTGTGTATGAAACAAGGAAAAATAAAACCCAAATAAGAAAGAAGCATGATTGCCAATGGCTTTGTGGCATACACAGTAGGTGGGACGAAAGCTCCCGTGTAAATGAGAGGTTGTGCGTTTGATCCCATATGTAATCTTAGGCTATTATTGTTTATTTTGTTGTTCTAAATTGGAAGAAAAGATATATATGTGATTGTTATGGTGTTCATGTTTTTGGAGGAGGTTGCATGTGAGTTTAAGAGGAAGATGTGTCAAAAATGTATGTTGCTGAGGTATAGTATCTGTCCATTAGGCGACTATCTTCACTTTCTAAATATCATATGTAGAAAGCGTATAGACGCCACATTTACTGATTTGCGGCACAAATATGACTCAGAGAGAGAGAGAGAGAGAGAGAGAGAGAGAGAGAGAGGCTTTAGGGTAAAGAAACAGTGCGTGGGTGTGTATTGCATGTAGCCATGCATGGTTATCACATGTGGTGGTTTTTTTTATTATCACAGTGCGTAGAGAGAAAAAGGATTATTATTTGATAAGAGGAAATTGCAATAGAGAAAGAAATAATGATGGATATGAGAGGGAGCCCACGTCGATCCAATCAGTGACGACGAGAGGGGTGGTGAAGTGGAAGTGATTAATATATACATACACATATAGTTTGAAAAGAAGAGAAATGGATATATGCATTATTGGGTAGGTGAGAGGGGTGAAGAAAACCACATTCCTGGAAGCTCTATAACAATTTTGTTTGTATGCAGCCCATTCTCCATCATCTTCATTATTTGCTCCCACCATTTTTGAAAGCTCAATCTTAACCATACTATAATATAATGCCCCCTTCCCTCCCTAACACTCTGCGCATTATATATATAATTGATCACTCTCACTACATTACCGGTCTCCATTCACATTCCAAATTCAAAGTTTTTGTAAATTCCATCAAATCAAATCTCAACCAAATGGGAGATGGCTAGCTATCGGATCAGGTTATCGTCATTTCCAATATTAGGATAGTAATATAGAAAACTATTTAGCTCGCAGTTCAATAAGTACAGTTTGAAATTTAGCATGTCTAATGGTTCTAATAAAAACCTTAATTAATAGTTTGCTCTATCATCCTATACATATACATATATATGATTAATGTAATTTGTAACGAGATGGGATGCCCATTATATAACAGAAGTATGAGGTTTTTCTCTGTTTCTTTGTTAATTTCCAATTGAATGATGAAATTATATGGAGCCAAAAGCCAATCAATAATATAAGCATCATGTGTCATATTCTTCTATGTGAAGGTGCACTCACCACCCCAAATTATTTTTAAAGGTGCATTGACCACCCTACAATATTTAAAGGTGCAGTTTTACACCTTAGATATTAAAAATTATGGAGCAATTAACATCCTTAATTGCTATCACAACCGTTTAACTTCCGTTATCTTTTGTAACAGTTCATCATCTTCCTTAGGCCAGGCATCATCCCTTTGGCTCTTCCCTCAACGTCCGCATCCTCCAACTATTCTCCCTATCTTGTTCAGTTCACACTTAATCAATAATTCCTGTTGATATCTTGTTATCTCTCCTCATTCGGATTCTCACGGTTTTTTCTCTTGAAGCCCCTCTTCTCTGGCCGTCCATGGATGTCGGAGAAGACCATGAACATTAAGTCTTGGAGTACAGTATACTTTTCTGAACAGAATTAATGGCTATAGCAAAAGGGAGAGATGCCTCAACACAGCAAGCATGGTGCCTTTTGTTTTGATGTCTCTGTTCATAGCCTCCATTTTTGGTGTCTTACTTCTGTATTCCCCAAACCCTTTGTCTTCCATGTCCATTCCAGGAGGCTCTGACACAATTGCTGATGAAAAACGCTTTCTAAAACAAGAAGAGCGTGCTTGTCAGTACAAATCCTACATTCCAACCACAAATGGTAGGTTTCAAATGGTCCCGTTCATCATCCTCTTGGACTTCGGGTTTTGCAAAGATGAAATTGTGTGACCTGTCCAAGGGTCGTGGGTTGCAACTTCAAGAGGATCGTATCACACAAGTTCTAGTTGTACAACAATCCTTGATATGAAAAACTATCTGAAACAGGGACGATGAGGGAGGAGACCATAGGGATAATGCCGGTCTGAAGAAGAAGAACATTTATTAGAGATAACGGAAGTTAAACGGTTTTGTTAGGGTGACAACTGCTCCATTTTTAATATTTGAGGAGCAAAATTGCACCTTTAATATTTTAAGGTGTTTGATGGACCTCAAAATATTTTGAGGTGTTGGGGTGCACCTTCACCCTATTCTTTTTAAAAAATCCGAGTAACCATTTAGATAAGAGAGTTGTTTTCTTCCGGGACATACTCTATAAAACGCAATTTTACTTATATGATTTAACTTTTAGTTGTTTGTCAATATATTTGTGTAGGCCAAAAATTAAACTTGTGACTTATAATTGAAACTATGTACTGCTGATTAAAAAAAACCTTAAGCTGCCATAAAACAGCATGAGCCAAGCAATGTAGGAGAGACAGAAGTGAGTGAGGGGTCATGTCTGGCTGTCCACATATATACATATGGACAAAACAAGAGAATTGTCAATTGTAATTAATAATCAAACATCAAAGTCTCTCTATATATTCATAATTGGACTTCTATTAAATCCATTATTGAACACCCAGACACACACGTTTGTAATCAATTAGTTAAAAGGGTTACTAGAAACATCAATGGTTATGGTGGAGATTATTATAATTAATCCTCAGAGTTTGATTGAGTTTCCAATTAGTAAGTTAACAAAAATACAACTAACTGGATTTTTAAAAGACAGGGGGTCTCGACAGATGAGAAGTCTCAGTGCAAACTATAAAGCCAGCCAGGGGGTAAAAAAACAGAATCAGAAACTTGGTGTGTTTCACTCATTCTTCAAATTATCAAAGATACGTCAAAATCATGTATCTATATCAGCTTGAATAATTCTAAAAGTTTGTGTCGACAAAATTCCAGGTCCCCAGAATTTGAAAAAAGTTATTCTAGTAATCTTCCTCTTTAATTTGTTCGTTAAAAGCTTAAACCATTTTAACTTACTTCTTAGTATGCACACGTACTTAGCTAGACCAGAAGGTAAATAATGAAATCACCTTAGCCTTTTAGATTTGATAATTGGTAGCTGTCCAGGGAAATGGATTCTTTCCAGCGAGTTCCTCCTACCTCTCTTGAATGGCTACAAGAAGGTAGTAATCTATTTTTTGGTTTGCCTTCAATAATCAATTACCAGAACTATGTCCTCTTTTCTTTTCTTTTTCTCTCTCTCCCTGTCGTGATCACAAAGGTCTTTTTGGTGAAAACCAGAAGAAATGGTGGTAACAAATAAAGATACAGCGGAATGCACCGGTTTAACCTCTTGAATACATCTTTTATTCTAAACACAAGTATCTTCTAGGGGCAATCATGTAACAAGTACTGTCAAGCTCTAAATATGAATATCTATTCTAGTGAATTAATCCCTTTCATTAGATTTAACCCACGAGTGAACTCATGATTACATTATTCAACAATTCAGATTTGGCTGTGAAGAAAGATATGAAGAGATATGGACGGAGAAGATCCATTTCTGGCCATCAAGTAATTCAAAGTCTAATTTTGTTCTGAAGGTCTCTGCTTAAAAGATGTAGGTGTACGTAAGTTTTTGTTAGATTGATATTACCCCAAAAATATTTAAAAAGGAGCGAAATTGCTCTAACCATTAAAAAACTAATGTTGATTATTATCATTTTTTATGCTTAGAGTGAAATTTATCTAAATTTAAAGTTTTTTAAGGTGATATTGATACAAAAGAAACTTCTAAATGCTTGCAACTCATACATAAAAACTTTTAGAGGAAAATCAAAGCTTAACCTAAATTAGCACGGTTTGGATTAGCAATAGAAACCACTTTTTCAATGTAATTTACGGTTTTTAAAAGTAAGTATGAAAGTATGAATTTTATTTCAACTTGTGTGAATATACTTTTTATAGCAAACATGACTTAACTTATTAGCTATTGAATTTATTTTTGAAACTTCATATGATAATTGATAAGAGGCATACACGAAGTATTTTAATTTGTTCGGCAGGAAGAGGCAACAATTGGCTTGCTTCGTGTATCAAATTTTCTAGAATACAACCCATTGAAATGTGCATAATTATTAATTAGTTGGGGTTTAGTCTCCATTCTCCATTAACTCCAAAACAATCGCTGTTATGCAAAATAATGAATCTAATAATTGAATTTTGATTTGCAATCAGTAGATGGCTAAACAATTCAAAGTCCAAAAAGATAAAAAAGGCTAAACAGTATACTTTTCCAATTTTCAATGACTTGCACAACATGATAATAAACTAAAATTTAAATTTTCGTTTGAAGAAATGCCCACATTTAATACTCATTTGTGCTGGAAGAGAAATGCCTCTAGTTGTCACCCATAAAAAAAGAAAGAAATGCATATTTATATTTAGGGAGAAAAAGACAATACTAGTTTTCAGGCTCTTTCGATTTTGATTTTTTCCAATCGTCATGGTAGAGTCACCGAGAAACATTATTAATCCTGACTAGAACAATTCAATTCCCTTTGCAAATCGTACAATGATTAAGGTAAGCAGGGCCCTAATCAACTGTAGCTCTTGAATTATATTCTGCTTATGCCAGATACTTTAGCCATTAATTCAAGGAAGCTTAAGGGACAATCGAGAGGATAAAGTTTGGTGCAAAAGATAATTGCTATTACTATTAAATAATATAAATACAGTGAATATCTTATGATTTATTGTTTTGCATGATAAAAAAATATCCTCATCCTACCTCCTCATTGTTACAGGACAACATTATTGTTGGGTAAACTTTCAATTCCAAGTTATTTTCAGGTCAAAAAAAAAATTCCAAGTTATTTATATGTCACTGTCACTTTCAAGTTTGGACCATTTTCAGGCGTCGCTAACAAAAAGCGGGAAGATGATGCTTCGCGCTTTGAAGCCTGCAATTCATGGAGATTAGTGATGAATGGCTTGGAAGGAACCACACTCAATATACGGCAAGGTAAACATTTTTGCCCTCCAAAAATTGGGCATAACATATCAGTCGAAGGGTGAAAATGCCCTTTTATCCGACATAGTAGTGTACAGGGTCATCACAATCATACCGGTTTAAAAAAACAATTGTTTTTACAGTTTACGAGGTAAATACGTGAAATAAATTATCTCGATTTGAGAAAAAACACTGTTGAGTATGTATTTGGAAAGTTCAAAAGCTTTCCCCAACATGCACTAGACAATAGTATCATTAAACATCTTCCACTTCTATCATCATTTACGAATTCTCTTGAACATTACAATATTGGTTCTATTCTTAATATCATAACAAAGACTATTAAGCGATATGAAGCTATGATTCGAGATTGTATTTTTTTAATAACAGGACATTTAAATAATTAAATAATTTTATTCTTGGAAGAAACGCATATTCTGTAAGTTAATTTTATTGATAAAAAATTATAAGAGAAACAAGCATAATTTAAAAATGATAAAAAGCATTAAATATATTTTATCAATCCTTCGAAAAAATTTGTATGATGTAATCAATAGAAGGGCACTCCCAATAGTGGGATAGGATTGAGATCTTACAAGGGAAAATTAATTCGTGCCACATAATCCTTAACAACCCTATCAACTGATCATATACCTCGTAGGTTTAATAACTTTCATTTTTTTTCTTTTTGCCACCCATAGGATTAATACCTTAAATCACCTAACTCAATCAACCTCGCATATCCAATTTTCTTCACAAAGGGGATGCATGTTCAGCTGAACAAAAAGAAGACTACTACTAAAGCAACAAAAAACATAAGAAAAATGAAAACATGTGAGTAAATAGACTATAATAAACCATCAAGCATCTGTCATCTCCCGATGTTATTAATCATTTAATCTGCCGAACTTCTCTAAATTCTTAACTTCCACGAAAAGACAAGTGTTCCAACAATTAGAAACTTCATGTATAAATTATTCAGTCAAAGCCTTTACATCAATTATCGTTATTGTTTAACAAGTGTTCCAACAATTTGATCCTGTGCGCAATTATCGTTATTTTAAAGGTCTGCTACTTAAAAAGTGGGAATATGCTGAGTGCTCCTCCTAGGATGTAATAATGATAGTGCCAAAGCAAGTCCTACAATATTTGAGTTTCGGTAGCCTGCAGCCTAAACCTTGAATATAGTTAACCTGAACAAGTTTCGTGTGTGTGTGTGTGTTCGCTGTACAATTATGGGCTTGTTGGCCTCCCCAAAATCTATTCCTGCGTTTACCGAGACAAAATTCCTCTCATATGTTTACCTCGAAATCTGTGATCGTTCTCCCAACGGACTATCCAAATAAGCCCTATGCTGTTGCTAGCTAATATTGGCAAGGGATTATGGGGTTGCAGTTTTCAGGATGAAGAGAACTACATAAAGTATCACCACAATGAAATAACTATAACTAAATAAAGGTAGGAAATACCGAGAATGCAACCCCCTCCCTTCCTTTTCAAGCCAGCTTGGGAGATTGTGGAATCACAAATACAATTTACAGTCACACTCGGACAATGCTTAATCTACAAGATATATATAGAATAGACTCACATCCTAATCATTTGTCCAATCATGGCTCTAATTCTGATATTACAAAAAAAAAAAATTGGCGATGAAAGCAAAAAAAGAAACATGGGAAGTACCAGGAAAATAAAACGATTTAAGATGCTTGCAAGTAGGCTTGTAAAAAAAAGAAAAATCACGGAATGAGATGACTTGCAAGGAAAAGAATATCCCTTCTGATCAGAGATTAAAACTAACTACTGCTAAGAAAAAGGTTGTCAGTCCCGTCATCTAGTAAGAAAATAATATCCTTTCTGTCCTCTATCAAATATCTAATAACTAATCAAGGATTATGATCAAATATTACCAGGTCCATTCGATTTAGGTTTGGAATTAAATTTTTAAGTTTCATTCGAACTAATGATAGCGAACGTGATCATTTGTCAGTAGCAGGAGTTAAGACGTTTGGATTTCTTTTCCTCCAGTAGAAGTGAGCCCCTCATCGGATGCGAGACTTAACCCTTTCAGGGAAATGAGCAAAAGTGAAAAACCCGCCTTATTGTCTTTTAACTCACATATCCTTTACAGGATATTTCTATATCCTTTTTTAAGATACATAACTTTTAAGCTTAAATATACTTCAGTACTCGGAAATGTTAACTTAAAAATTTGATACTTTCAAACCGTTATTTACATGATATTTCTGTTTTTCCCCACGCAGAATATATAAAATATTATTTTTGAAACAAAAAGTTTTAAAAAAATAGTACTATTAATGATTTATGGATAAGACGACTTCTTATAATTTTATATTATAATATTAAGAATTGAATTGAATGATATTGATTTACTCATCAAATGAGGTAGGATGAAATCTTGGAACAAAATAAACAATTCATGCATTTTAACAACCATTATCAGATGATAAATAGCAACCATGTTTTCTACAAGAAAGGTCATAATTAGAAGACACTAAACCAAAACAAATGATTATACACTATAGAAGACCTAGGAAGGAAGAGACTCACATTAGCTTCCATTGATCCATGTTCATTGTCTATGAAGGTTAGTGCGATTGCCTGATGACCATCACTTATTCACTTGATCAGTCCGGATAACACCTGAATCGTTCTCCTGATCAACCTGGTTAGCACTGGTTGTCATTTCACCAACAAAGTTATCTATAAAACACAGCTTTAAGTAATTTAAGCTAATTGGCTCATTGTATCCAAAGTGCGAATAACTAAACATGCTTGTTAATTTGATAGCAATGAGAGATGACGCCAAATCATTCCATGGATCCAAATACATCTAGGATATTCCAAAACCCTAATCTTTTGAGACTTGAACAACTAAACCAGTTGGTGTCAAGTTAGTTTCGAGCTGACCAGATCCAATCAGATCACGAAGATGAAACCTCATATCAAGTGGAGACATTCGAAGGTGCTTCTTTTCCAAAGAACTTAGCATCATCTCTTTATATTTACGACGGTTGAGAAGAGACATAATTTCCTTTCTTCCCTGAACAAAAGGGATGAATAAAATAAAAATAATGAAAAAACAAGTAAGAAAAATTCATCACAACAAAAAATTAATATCAATTCTTTCCTGAACAAGAGTAAAAAATGGATAATTGGGTCCTTTAATTTGAACATAATTCCTCATCTTAAAAATCAGAAGGTAATATAGAAAATGGACAGATTCTTTAGAAAGTTGGTATCTTCTCAAAGTAGAAACTTTCTACAGGAAAGTTCAATCACTGCCAGTTCCAAATGAGCGCCCAAGTCATATGCCACCAAATAAGCAAACAACACAAGCCACAAAAGCTTTCCCCATGTCCTCTAGGAATAAATATCTCCAGCAAAAGAAGTTCATAGTTGCACTAGTCTATATCTGGAATGGCTTATGCATGATGGATTGATGTCCATTTACGCCATTCAAGCTCTGTTAAGTAGTGTTAGACCACAGTTCACAAATACTATATTATTACAAATAAATTCTTAAAGTGTCCAATATCTGTAAGAATCGAAAAGGGCTTACATATAACGATATGAGCATGCAAGTTATTAACAAGGCCGGGAATTAGAATTAAAGATTCTACCGAGATATTTCCTCTCATACTGCCTTAAGTATGAAATTTCATACCTGAGCAAGACCTTTAAGTAGTGAGCCAATACTTGGAATTGCAAACCAATACATGTTTGGATCCATAAGTTGCCGAGTCTGAAAATATGCATAACTGTTACATGCATATAATATTGATAGCAAAGACAGTCACAAAAAACTACACAAGAATCATATAAAGAGCATTGAGGAACTGAGAACAAGATCATTTTCTTTCCAATTTTTCTTTCTTAAATTTTCTTAAAAAATTGAGTTATTAGCATTAGGTCAGTTTTCATGAATGTTACTGTACAGTGGACTTCAGAGAAAGGGCACAAACACAAGCACAAAAAACTGAAAGAAGAAAACCAAATTAGAAAATGATCTCAACTCCTGAAGTTTCTTCTCAATGGTTCATAATAATCAACAATTAAACCTTACAAGTTTGAAGATATAAAACAGAAAATGCTACCTAAAATTGATCATAGATCATATTGTACATACAAAATTGACCCCCCTCAAGTAACTTGAGATGATCGGCGCCTCTCAAGTTATATTTAAATACTTCATATTATGTTTAGACATTTGAACATAGCAATAGCCTAGCTGATAGCTACCACAACATGAGCACAATTACAGAAATCATATAGAGTAAATAAAATAGATGGCGTTTTAGATTTATAGCTAACTCACAAGGGCGCCTGCATTAATTAAAAGGGATATGTCACTGTCCTTCACCTTTCCCCCAAGTGACAAAAGTGAGCACTGCAGCAAAAGTTAGCACACTAATTATGAGAAGATTTTTTACAAATTGTCCCAGCTTACACACACACACACACACACACCCCTGTGTGAGAAAATGCATCTTGATAAAATTCATTGAGACTAATAAGATTCACTAAAAAAGGGAACCTAAAGCTCATTTGAAAATGCAACAACGATGACAGCAAATACAAGCCTTATCTCACTAAAGTCAACCACATACATCTTGATAAATATATCTAAGCCAATAAGCTTCATGATAATGAATGTGAGTAAGCCAGAACCTAGAATATTCCCATTTAACCAAAATCAATGGATTAACCAGACTGTAAAGATTCCTGATGAGTAAACAGTAAAATGAGCATAGCTGGAAACAAGAACTGTGTAAGCATATTCAAAATAATAAATCTCACTCACAAGCTCCTGATGTTCAATGCTAGGTTCAAGCTTCGAATCAAGAACATGAGTTTTGAACCACCCAAAAACTTGATGTTCCCCTTGCTTCTTGTTATCCATTTTTTTAACAACATGATCTATCTATGAATCAACAAGAAAGCAAAATACATGCTTGTAAGTGAATCAAAAATCCTGGTCCACGAAGGTGCACCAAGAATCCTTCAAAATCTCAACTGAACCAAAAGATAACAACATGCATTTTTTATTTAAAAAAATGGTTTGAAATGGCAATAGTCCAGGAGAATTCAAATTATTAGTTACAGTTTGGTCCAAAAATGGACTTAACAGCACCAGATTGCATTGGAACCCACCAGAAATCCTTGAGAATAAAAGAATGCATAAATATGCTGGTGATGACAGCATTAATGAAGTATATTCATCTATTCAACCAACCTGATACAAGTAATCATTCAAAAACATTATCGCATGGTCATCTTGTCCAGTATTCAGTTTGAAAATACGCAGAACTTTGTCCCTCTTTAGAGACTGCACAAAGAAAAACATGGTCCACGTTAGTCAGCAAGGACTCAGAAAATAAAATAGGCAATCCTGTAATGAAGATGCGAGCAAGATTAGCAAAGGAAAAAACACTATGGGATATTTAGCATCACTCTCATCTCCATCTAGGCATCTAGGGCTCCTTAGTATGTTAGATGTTTGTGTTTAGTATTCAAGCATATAATTACAACACAAGCATCCAATATACTCCTTAAGACATGATTCCTGCCATTATAGGTGACTCATGCGTTCTAAAATTTCTCCAATGAGAACGTCTTGCAAGCTTTCAAGAATCACCAATCATCCCCTTCAAAATTTTCAACCGTCATGAAAAATGAGAAAGTCCTACATGTGTATGTATCTGATCACGTAGTATTCAATATCTGTGTATCTGAGATTCAAATAAATCAAGCGGCTCCTAAGGAAAGTCATATGCAAGTACAACTCAAAGGCTTTCTTGTATTGAGTTGAAAATTGTAAATAAAAAAATTGTTCCTACATAGACAAATGAGAGTTTCGGAGGCCTGAGTGGATAAAGAACTGCACCTCTAATTCCCTATCCACCTGTGTCCGGTCCTTGACACTGCTATACAATTGTGATTTCAAAATAAACGGCTGAACCGAAAGCTGCAAAAGCACATAATAAAACTTTAAGAAAATGTAAATACTCTATTACGATAAATAAGCTAAAACGCGTTTCCGTCAAATCAACAATATACAAATCATCCGAAAGATTATCTCAGTTTTTTCTTCACTTCTGTGCCTTTCTCGAATCATACATTAATCAGAAGAACCAACTCTGTTCGTCTCGAACCTTCTCAATGTGCGGAAACTGAGCTCGCATTATTCGAAGCGCCACCATTGTATCACTAAATGTAAGATCATTCTCTGCATTTCAAATTAACCTGCTTCAGGAGAACTCGGAAAAACCGAAAAAGAAAGCTGAAGAAAATAAAAATCAAAATTACAGAGACTTCAGTTGAAGCATTCACACTAATGCGATGATCACATAGAAAGTTCGATACAACATAGAACAATGGGAGATGAGATTACGTACCGAGTGATGGAGTTTCATCGGCTCCGACGCCTTCTTCCTCTCGCCGGCGTTTCATCCCTTTGGAAGAAGATTCGGGAAAATCGTCCATGACGAGCCTTCGGATCTGCCTACTTGGGAAGCCGGTGATCCGACGTCTGGTTTAATGGGTTTAGCTTAGACTTCGCCAGCAGATTGAAATTGAGCCAGGCCTTCGCAGAACCGAAGTACCTAGAACGCTGGGCGCGGATGCGGAAAATTTATTGATATATGATCATAAATTTATTTGCCATCATGCCCTTCAATTTTGTGAGCCGAAAACTATTTTAATAATACAAATGTATTTTTTTTTTGGGAAAATCCCTGGTAGATACCCTTTCAAAATATGAAACCTCATTTGCTAAGATGGATTCGTTTGGGAACGCAGTGGGATAAGTAATTTATTTGCAGAAGAACTTATGGAGAAGTGAGATTGGAAATAAGTCAGATTGTAAAAGTGATTTGTGTTTGGGAAAGCGGTAGAAGAAGTGACTTATTTGTAAAAGCTTAGGATTTCAACTTTTTGGCAAAAGTAACTTATTCCCTCAAGTGACTTATTTTCATAAGCCTTCCCTGCAAAAAAGTGAACAACAACTTTTTTCCAATTTTGGCATTGTGCACCCCACTTCTGAGTTGGGAAAAGCGTTGTCAAACACACGGAATGAACAAGGGAAATAACAAATACATAGTAATTATTTTTTTTTGTGACAAAATGCATAGTAATTAGCAAACGAGGATTTCAAAAATTACGTGTGTGAAAAGACGGAATTGCCCTTGGGTATACAAGACCTTGAGACAGCCGTATGATGTACAGAGAAGGTGACAAAACTTGCAGCATACTTCAATGAAGCTGGAAGATGAGATAAGTTCAAATAATTTTAACACAAAAACTCTTCTCTTACTCCTTCAACCATCACCGTGTTGTTGTTAATGTTGATTTTGATTACCAAAAGGTTCATCCTATATGTTATGGTATAAAAAAAAAATACCATAATCTATCTTAAAAAAGGGATTCAAAGGCAAGTAGGAGCCTTTTTAAAAGGCAAATGCCTCAAAATCAAAAGCTGCAGTTTGTGCCCATATTCATGTAAACCTGGCTTGTGTGAAAAAAAAAAAACTAATGTTGAACCAGTGAAACAAACATCGTTTCAAACCCAATCTACGTGTTGCGATCTCAAATAAAGCTGCAATATGCCAAAACATATGAGAGGGGCTCAAAATGGAAATCCATTTTGAACAAATATCTTTCTTAGCCCTCTTAATTCTTCCACTTTCATATAGAAAGCCATTAACTCATCTGCAACTTTCATTGGCCGGCCTAACAGGGTAACATGCTTATCAGTGAGTCTGGGTCTGACCAATAAAGTAAAACAGACATTTGGGTCTTACCAATAAAGTGTATGTATGGGAATCCATCGGGAGAAAGAAATTTACAGATTCCAATATGATTTTATGGATTTTGAGATTTTTTTTTTTACGGATTTCAAGATACTTTTTACAAATTTTAATACTTTTTTTCTAGACTTACATGCACTGTTGGAAGAAAGTTTTCTCATGCACAAAGTAAAACAGCCTCTTCAAAGTCTTGAGGATGATCCTAGCCTTAAGTTAAAATGGGTCAGACCATATTCCTCTTGCCTATTTTCACACTTACTTATCAGAGGAAATCATGCTTTGGTTTGTTATTATTTAACAGTGAATCGGTTGTATTGGACCAAGTTTTTACTGGGCCTGAAATGTTGGGCTGAACATGGGCCAGGCTTATCACACAGCTTAAAATGACAAATGTAAAAATTTTACGTAACTTTAAAAAAAATCACACACCTCGGCAAAAAAAAAAAAACATACCTCCTTTTTATGCATATTAGATTGCTTGGCATATGACTATGAGCTTGCATAAATAAAGCTTAAATGATGCTCCTTTTGAGCTTTTGTTATTAGAAAAATTGAAGTGCCATTTATTTTTGGGAAATTTACTGTGTGGTCCCAAATAAAAGATAAATTTATCAAAAGGTACCAAAGTTAAAAAGATTTATCCACAGGTCCTAAGGCACTATCGGGGAATTAATTTATGAATGGAAAAGACAAATATGCCCTTGTTGATTGAAAAAGGGGAAAACAGCTGGTTTCTCTTCAGTTGCGCAGGAAGACGGGGTAGCAAGGAGAACAGGGAAGTGAGTGGCGTGACGAGGAAGTAAGGACAACCATAACCGTCTTCCACCTTGTTCTTGCACGGATTTGTTGATGGTTATTTAATCACTTGGAAAGAGGAGCTTTGTGAGAACTTGATGGTTTCTGTGTGTTTTTGCCCTAAACGTGGAGAACTTGTTCTGTGCGATTTTGGCCTATATAGCTAGTTTGAAGAAAGGTTTCAGGTGGGTTTAACTATTTTATGTTAATTTATTGTTCTCAACTTTGAAGGGGAAGCTAGTAACATGCAATGTGTAGTATATGGTTTAGGTTGAAAGGTATGTGGATAGGTTTTAAATGGTGTGGTATGAAGT
>JANTPZ010085319.1:0-14975 GCA_025593235.1 Vachellia pachyceras
CATATAAATACTTCTCTACCGCATTCCTAAATGGGCCTCTATGTGTATGTTTGTTTGTTACAGGGAAAAATTGGGATAAAGGATTAAAATAAAGGCAAATTTATTTATTCGATTGAAAATGAAGTCTGGAAGATGCTATGATACCATGTAATTGAACAAGAAAATTGGGGGAAGATGAATTAATTCTCATTACTGTTACGAAAGCTATATGCATACTGTACACAAGTTGGAGTATGAAAGCTCTAGAGTAACTAACTACAATTAAATATATTAACAGAATGAATTAGCTAAATAGTGAAAACACTATTATATCCTTGACAAGCTGATTATCCGGTTCACACGCACGAATTCGGCTTGTGGGTTTGGGTTCCACCTGTGCTATAGAGTAGAGGTGGGAATACGGGTTAGTTCTCTAGTTGAGAGCTGAACCCACCCCTAATTGACTGGCCTGCCAAAAATTATTTTTTAAAAAAGAATTAAACTTTGTTTCCCTCCTTTTCTTATGCTGTTTTTTTAATAAAATTGCATAGTTGTATGATTCTCCTTTCGTCAATAAATTTTCAATGATAACATTTTTTTTCAAATTTTAAAATAATATAAGTATTAATGTTTTTTTATAATTTTAAATATAGTATTATAGAAATTTGGTACAAAAAATAAAATATTTTATATTATTTTTTAGTATATTAGATATTATTTATCATATTTTGTAAAAAATATTAAGATAAAAAATATATGATATATTATTTTTAATTTTTTTTCAGAAAAAGCGGTTAGATGAGCTGAATGTCAACCGGTGAGTTCAACCCGTCTAACCGGTGGCTAGACGGGTGGGTTGGGCCGACCTCGTGTATACTTAAATTTTGAAAGAGAAATGTTAACTACAGCACACGTTTCCTCCCCGTTTAAGATTGCCCCTCCCTTCTCCATTGTCTCACATGGTTACAATCCTTCAAGCCACTCTCCCTCTTCTTCTTCTTCGATGTTGCCTGCCATGGTATCTCGCCAAGCTTTTCGTCGTTTCCAACCCATCTCAGAATGCACCACACTTGAACGACAGAACCAAACCGTCGTTTCCGACCTAGACGGCACTCTTCTCGTGTCGCGAAGCGCTTTCCCTTACTACATGCTCGTCGCCATCGAAGCCGGAAGCTTCCTCCGAGGACTCCTCCTTCTCGCGTCAGTGCCCTTTGTGTATTTCACCTACTTGTTCGTCTCTGAAACTGCGGCGATTAAAACTCTCATCTTCATCACCTTCGCCGGGCTCAGAACCAGGGACGTGGAGCTCGTGTCACGGTCGGTGTTGCCCAAATTCTACGCCGAAGACGTCCACCCGGAGACGTGGCGGGTGTTCAATTCGTCCGGGAGGAGGTACATACTGACGGCGAGTCCGAGGATGATGGTGGAGCCATTCGCTAAGACGTTTCTCGGGGCAGACAAAGTTGTAGGGACAGAGCTGAGAGTCTCAAAATCTGGGAGGACACTGACAGGACTTGTTAAGGAATGTAGAGGAGTAATGGTTGGTGAGCACAAGAAAGTAGCTGTGGTCGACGAATTTGGATCCAAGTCGCCAGATTTGGGCCTGGGAGACAGTAAATCTGATTATCCCTTCATGTCTATCTGCAAGGTTTGTAAGCGATCAGTACGTACACTTCTATTAACCATTCACTCTCCTGGAGGTGCTCATGAAAGTCACCATGAGATTACCCAATCCATTATATTTGAACCATTAAAATTTTTTTAGATGATCCAAATCTGTTTTTTTAAACTAACATTTTAATAAAAAATCATTATTTGAATGATAATTAAGATATCAATTTTATTTTAGATTTTATACCCATTAAAATAAGTTTTTCATAAAAATAAAAAATCATATATATGCAATCCAAATGAGATATGGACGGTCTAGATATAATTGGGAAAACTCGTTGCTTTTTATGAGCACTTTAACCAATTCGCCCTCTTGACAGAATGGATTGATAAATTATTTCATTTCACAAAGCTAATATAATATTGATTTTAGAAGATTTAAGAAATTCAATAAATTACGTATTAGTATATTATATATAAATTTATAAGTTATGTAAATTAACTTGGAATGAATTTCACCATCATACTTCGTGTCAATTTGCAACATATATACAATTTTTTATCTTTAAACTTACATTTATTTTGATTTTGGTTCGTTAAGTTTATTCCATTTAAACATTAGTTGTTATAATTTTGTAAAATTTGGGCAATTTTATCCCTTAGAAATATAAAATATTGTATTAGCTCTCATTCTTTTGTTTTACAGCATTAATTCCTTATCATTCAAATGGCCCTTGCTCATTCTCTGGTTCTCTGGTCTACTTAATCGTGGTTGTGTGTGTGTGTGTGTGAGAGAGAGAGAGAGAGAGATATATATATATATATATATAATTTTGATTACTATAAACAACGACTTTTATATATTGTTACTATAGATCAATAACATAATATGGGTTTTAACTTGCTCACCCGCAGGAAGCATATAGAGTGCCAAGAACAAAGTGTGAGCCACTACCCAAAAACAAGCTTTTGAGTCCAATTATCTTTCATGAAGGACGTTTTGCTCAGAGGCCAACCCCTGTAATTGCACTTTTAACCTTCCTATGGCTGCCCATTGGTATCATACTCTCCATCTTACGGATATTTCTAAACATCCCATTACCAAACAAGCTCTCTTGGTATATGTGCAAGCTTCTTCGAATCAAAATCATCGTAAAGGGAACCATACCTCCTGCCCTAAAGAAAGGACAAAGTGGTGTCCTTTTTGTCTGCAACCATCGTTCTGTGGTTGACCCTGTGATTATTGCAATTGCTCTTAAGAGAAAAGTCAGCTGTGTTTCCTACAGCGTAAGCAAGTTCAGTGAAATAATATCACCAATCAAAACTTATGCTTTGTCAAGAGAAAGAGAAAAAGATTCAGAAACTATAAAAAGAATGCTTCAGGAAGGTGACCTACTCATTTTCCCTGAAGGAACCACGTGTAGAGAACCATTCCTGTTAAGGTTCAGTGCTCTTTTTGCTGAGTTAACTGATAAGATCGTTCCCGTGGCTATTAACTTGAAGCAGAGTGTGTTCTACGGGACCAGTGTTCGAGGGTATAAGCTATTGGACCCTTACTTTGTGTTAATGAACCCTATCCCTACTTTTGAGATCACTTTTCTGAACCAGCTTCCCGTTGAGCTCACGTGTAAGGGAGGAAAACCCAGTTTTGAAGTTGCTAATTATATTCAAAGAGCTCTTGCCGAGATATTAAGGTTTGAGTGTACGACACGGACGAGGAAAGATAAGTATGTTGTTCTTGCTGGAACAGATGGACGGGTCAAGTCGAAGAAGGAGATGGAGAATGATAAAAAGCTTGAATGAATACATGTTGAAAAGTTATAAAATATACTCACTACTCCTCCTGTTCTTTATATATGATTCACTTTAAAGATGAAATTAGATTACAAAGTATATTTTATATTAAGGAGAGGAAGAATTATATATATTCAATAAGAGAAGTGCATTTGCAGTAGATTGGTGATAGAGTATTTCAGATTTCGATTTTATTTTCAATGTGTTTCTAAATGTCTAGGACTACGTAGATATACATATGTAGAAGCAAACACATTTCGTTGTGACAGAATAATTAACATGTCAATATAATGTGTGTGAATGTACAGTACGTGTATCTATGCCTTGTTATTGTGATATAATACAAAGTATATAGGCTATGTTTAAATGTTGGGTTCAATCCTCAAAAGCACGTGTTAGTGGCTTTATATAAGATTTTCATCTGAACGTAGAAACTATAAAAGTCACGTCCATATATATAGAGAGACTGGGTTCAAAATGTGTAATTAAACGAGGTAAATCAAGTAGTTTATAGTATGAGATTTTGGTCCATTATAGTATTATATATTAGTTTTGTACCCACACACACACACACTCTGATCTACTTAGCAATAAAATCTTTGAGTCATATATGTGTGTGTGGGGGCGCGCGCGCGCTACGTTTCGCTTGCATTATGAAACCATGCTTAAGCATATAATTTTGAACCTGAAGAATGGCAGCGTGTTTAACTGAAGCTTGATCATATTATATTTATTTTGAATTATCGACTTGTATCTACTTAGATGTTTCTTTCTTGCATTGCCTTTGTGGATTCATTTCTTTTATACTACCCTGATCTTTAATATAAGTCATAGTTGACTAATGTAAGAAGATTAATAAAATTAAATAAATTAATAAGTTATAACATATATATATGATATATTTGAAATATTTACGTGTATCATTATATTATATATCAATTTATAAGTCAGGTAAATTCGTTTGAAAAAATTATGAATATAAATGCTTTAAAGTAATTATTTAACATCCTTGATCTTAACAAATTGTTGAATTAGTCAAATGGATCTTGTGTTAAAGGCTAAGCTATTATTATACTAGACAACAAATAATAAGTGGGAATTACTACAAGACTCTCAAGTGAGGAATATGCATATATTGTCATTTCTTGCATACTTTTGAGTTGATATTGAACTTTTTGGTTGTTAATTCTTTCTTAGAATTTTGGAGTAATTTCCCCAAAAAGTAATAGTTGAGAAAAAGGTCAAAACCAAGAACATTTGGGAGGTCATAGGACAGGTTTTTACATGTTTTAAAATGATTGAACTCTTGTATTTGTGTTTAGATAGTGATCTGTTGTCCAAGATGACATAGAAATGGGCCTAAACAGTATATATTAATGAGTTTTAAGCTTTTCTTAAATTACTATAATGATACTAGAAGTACCTTACAAAAAAGGGTAAAGGACATTTTTGTTCTGGAAGTATCCATGTTGGATCATTGAATATCCGAAAGTTTTTTTGGGACCATATTTATCCCATAAGTTGGCAAAACATATCACTTTATGATTTGGACCGATGGAGCCTTCAACAGAAGTTTGCCACGTAAGATGCAATCAACAGATTCGAATATAATGAAACTTTAAGATAATTGTTAAAATATTTAATAGTCATTCGAATGAACTTAAAAACTCATTCGAATGAAAACCTTTATTCTCAACATATCCAAATGAACTCTAAAGATGAGTATTAAAACTTCTATATGTGATTTGAATGGATTTGAACCTCATTCCAATGATGTTCTTTATTTTCAAATATGAGTATTACATTTTTGAATACTTATTCGAATAAATTGTATATCTCATTCGAATGAAGCTTTCATCTTCTGTATATTCAAATGAGTTCTTGAGATGAATATTGAAATTTTTATATACTCATTCGAATGTGCATGTGCCTCATTTAAATGAAACTCTCATTTTCTAGATATTTGAATGAGAACTCAAGATGAATATTGAAAATTTTAGATGCTCATTCAAATGTACATGTGTCTCATTCGAATGAGAACCTCATTTTTCGAATGAACATTCAAGATATGTATTTTAAAATTGAACACTCATTCGAATGAAGCTAACCTGTCATTCGAATGGAGAACTATTTTTCGAACACTAACTCATTCGTGATGGCTTGGACGCTGATGTGGATTGCATCTTACGTAGTAAACGTCCATTTGCTCCATCGATCTAGGTCATAAGTGATACATTTTGCCAACTTCCGAGGTAAATATAATCCCAAAAAAAAAACTTCCGGATATTCAATGATTCAATGTGGATACTTCCGGGGTAAAAATGATCATTTAGCCTACAAAAAACAATGGAAGGAAATATAGTACTACACAGCTTTTGATTGAATTTATATGGTCAATTCTGATGATGAACACTAAATCTAAATCATCCAAATTAAAAATGGACAGTTCAAATTTAATAATGTCATTCATATTTTGAGTATTTTTTTAACAGATGCAAAATCTCAAATAAGCATAATCTTTCCTAAAAATCATAAATTAAAAAATTTAAATTTATGTCATCTAAGTCTGATATTTAGATCTGCTATTATTATCCAAAACCAGAGTTGAATCATATTAATTAGTCTTCAATCCGAGTATGAGTTCACAAAATTAAAGTAAATGCATATACACACTATATTATCAGTTATTAATAAACAAAGTGGTTATCAATCTGCTTTCAGACATTAAGCACAGTTGTCCTGAGTCCCCAAGAGAATGAATGTAGTACATCGGATTCTTTGGTCCCCAAAATGGATCATATTAATTAAACTTGGCATTATTAGAAATATGTAAGTTCTCAAATGGATCATATTAATTAAATTTGGCATTATTAGAAAAATATAGTTGAGAACTTACGGTTCAATAGAAGGGGCTAATCATTTACAATATTGTGATATGAGATTTGAATCTTTGTTTAAAAAGGTACGCACATTTAAAAATCAATAGTGTCTCAATCAAGATTGACTCTGAAAAGGAATATGCACCGCTTATCAAAAAGAAAAAGAAAATAAAAGAAAAATAAAGTTGTGGACATCATGGGTTAGCTCTTAGATGCCATCAGGTTAAGAAGATCACAAGAATTGATCAGTTGTTTTCATCTTAATGAACATAGGGACCCTTCTTTGCCCCTCCCTATATAATATATAGACACACCCACACACACCCACACATTCATTTTCCTCTTTCGGAAAAAAGAAAACGACTACCTTAAATTTGTGGAACAAGTCCATCCATCACTGCGAGGTGTTAGCTAGTAAATCACCTTCAACATATCTCCACTGGGTTGGCACTATAATTAACCACAGTACAATATCTCCCTCCATGTCACTGGGCTGGCACTATAAATATACATATCTACACACACACACACACATGAAGCTCAAGTAATTATCAGTGTAATTAGAATGGAAATTATATTTCTCAATTTGCCGCTTGATGGTACCAAACGATAACTGAATTACGAAAAGTAGGCTAACATATTGAATGAAATAATTAACGCACCCGTTGGGAATTGACCTCCAACGGAGAACCATACACACACACACAACTGCCCTTTTATGTACTAATTGTAGATTTTAACACCTACAAAAATAATAAATTAACTCGAGTAACATCCAAGGGCACTGTCCTTAAAAGTTATCCCGTAACTACCGACTAAATAGGATCGACAATCCGTAAGATTAAATAGATTCTTCCTACAAGATAAGGTGAGTAGAACAACAAAAGTAATATAACTCAGCAGATAGAACAATATACTAAAGGAGGGAGAGAGATGCACGAAAACTCAAGTATAGTGTATTATATCCACAATTGCAAAACTATTCAGCACCTAAAAATCACAAACATTCATGGCCATATTGATTTTCCGCATGTTGCTTTTATCATTCAGTTTTCAATATTGACCATAAAGTAACATTACTTTTAATAATAAAAATGTAAATATTCAATGGCGACAGATTGATTTAAAATAAGTTAATCAATGTTGACAATAAATCAATTTAAAAAGTCAACATTCACATTAAACCAAAAATTGATAATTATGGATTTTAAAAACACATTAAAGCCCCCTTTTTTCCTTTCTGAACCAACGTATAAATGACATGTACTCAAACACACGTTTATAGTGTATTAATAGGAATAAATGCTTATCCAAAAAATTAGCCTTTTCGAATTTTGGGTTTCATGTTAAATGATAAAACTTCCTCGTCAAAGCTTTAGTAAAAAA
This sequence comes from Vachellia pachyceras, assembly GCA_025593235.1. Classification (NCBI taxonomy): domain Eukaryota; kingdom Viridiplantae; phylum Streptophyta; class Magnoliopsida; order Fabales; family Fabaceae; genus Vachellia; species Vachellia pachyceras. Next base: position 7,650 of record JANTPZ010085319.1, read on the forward strand.
TACTATTTTTATTTCTGTAAAGCTTTTAATAAAAAAATGTCTAATACACAATTAACTTGTACATAAAGGGTAAAGGAAAATTGCTGAGTTTGACTCCAGTGATATTTATCATGTGCAAACTCTTTTCTACTCTTGACTCATCTATTAGTCCAATATCAAATTCACTTGGACCCTCAATCTGAAATAACATGAGACTCTTCATTTGACACATTCGTAAACAATATTTACAACACTAATTAACTATTTAACGTCACACTCGATCTACTTTCGATGGCTTCTTTGAATATTCTTTCGTTATTCGCTCTCAGTGCTCTTTAATTTTGGTGAATTATATTAACTGATGATATAGGATCGTTCCAGTCATGGCTATAAACGTAGATGACCTGTACGAGTTTTAGTTTGTTCCAAGGCCATATATGTATAGTAGAATAGATTGGGCTGATACGAAGTTAAAGAAATAGATTCTTATAATTGATATATCAAAGGGGGGTTTCGTTGAGAGATAGAAGGGGCTAGTGTCTCATCATAGATAAATAAATGTTCAATTTCTATTGGGTGAGGTGTTTGCAGTATATTTAGTCACCGTTAAAAGTTTTCAATATGATTACCTCAAATATAAAGATACATAGGTTTCAAGGGGAAAAAATATTCTCACTGATATGCTTGTTGTGTGATTCTGTTACGTTTGTAAATCAAGTGTGCGTACGTACGTATATGAGTGCAGCATAATATAATGGCAGTGACATTTGGGCAAAACTTTGACACACTAGATATATTTCCTCCATCTGAATCTGAAAAAGCAAAGTCAATCGGTCATAATTTGGTCCCTTAACTTTATATTAATTACGTTTCTTAGTTGAAAGAAAGTATTGAAGATATGATTAATAAATTAGCTGCCATCAAGTAAAGATCAATTAAATATATGTGGACAAGAGCGAGGGAGTAGAAATCACCTGCAAACGGCTCTAGTGAAAGGGTCTAGCAACCAAGCCTTGATATTGGGACCACTAATTGTAGTCTCGTTATATAGTGAATTACCTCAAGCTCGAAAATGGATTTCGGCAAAGGTTGGAGCTAATGAGTATTTGGATAAGTTAAGTGATTTTATAGAGGTTTAAGTAAATATATAAAAAGAGTTTTGTGTGAGAATTTTTTTTAATTGTTTTTTAAAGTTTCTCAAACAAAATGCAATTTAATTTGTTGAGCGAGAGATGTGCTACACCTAACCCAAAAGAGTGAAATAATATTAAGGTACTGAAATGACAAATAGGACACTAAACTCTAATGTCCTATTAATTTATACTCTTTATCATTATCCTTATTAAATAGGGTGTGTATACGAAGGAAAAATATTTAATACACCTTAAAACCATCCAAAAATTATAAAAATGATCAAAAATATCTTCAAGAAGATGCCTATGTATGGGATTAGAGGGAGTACATTCTAACGCTACCATTGATCCTTAATAGAAGATTAAGTTGACTTTTTTTTTGAAGAGATTAAGAAAGTTAATTAACTTATATATTTATCATTTTTCGTCAAACTAATTTAATTATATATATATATATAAGTATTTCATAATATATGTTATTATTCAATCATTTATATATTTAATATTTTTAATCTCTTTAATAAAGTTAATTGTGTCTTATATTAAAAGTCGGATATTATATTTTATCTTCTTTTCTCAAATATAGATTATGAATGGTTAATATGTTGGTCCAATCATTAATTTTGTCTTCTTATTTTGCGTTACATATACATAGTGTCATGTGTGTCTGTGTGTGTCAAAATTATTTATTCCTCTTGGTCTGAGTTGAAATTCTAGTACTTGCCTCATCGGGAGTTATGCAGAGGTTGAAAAGTCACTTATTGGCATTATTATAGGATACTTTATTCGCTTTAATTTTTTTGACCGAATATTCGCTTTAATTAAGATATATGCATTTTATTTTATATTACTATGGTGATTATTAATCGAGAAAATAAAAAGTTTATATATATTTTTGTATATCACATAAAATTAAGACTGGGAAAAGCTTTTAGAAAGATTCATTCCAGAGTACGTTTTCATATTCTTGCATGTGACGAGTTGGATTACACACACAAGACAATTCTCATCACGTAATTCTATAAATTAAACGAAGGCACGAAACTAAAGGAATCGGTTCTCTTGCTAAGCAGGTACGAATAGTTCAAATCCGATTAGCTCTTCATGGTAAACATTTAGCAAGGAAAATCAATCAAAAGATTAAAATCCTGATCTATGCTCAATAGAGAAGACGTGGTGAAATGCATCGTCAAATTTGATTGGTTCACCTTTAATTTGGAATTGCAATTTACCAGATCACGTGGTCTCCTAATTGGCTTTTGAGTGCGCAATATTTAAGATAATCTCTTAATTGATAACAATTTTATGGTTGAAATCTAAAATAATTAAAAGTTTCCGTTGAATGGTTACTGTGTGTTTGGGAAGTCTGTTGGGAGAAATGAGTTTACAGATTTTGAAGTATTTTGCGGATTTCAAGATGGTTTTACGGATTTCGAGATGATTTTAATGAATTTCGAGATGGTTTTTACAGATTTTCGAGATGGTTTTGTATTGGTTTACGTGCACCGTTTGAAAAATAGTGTTCCCAAACAAGCACACGTATCTATAGATTGCCTATTCAGATTAAGCAATTTGTCTTGTTTTTTTTTTGCCAACAAAGAAAACATATGATTGAACATAACCAAACTTACAAGGTCTTGAAACATACCAAACGAAACAACCAAACCTAAATATAATAAACTAGGCATAAGCAAATAAACAGAAAAGAAACAAGTTTCAAGATTACAACAAGAAAAGTCTTTAACAGCAATCCTCCAAGCTACCACCGACGACGACGGAGCTAGAGATACCTAATTGAAAGGGTAAGAACCGTTCAAAGAAGCTTTGACGAACCACCCGGTAGCCAAATATGCTTCAAAAGGAATCCATATATAGAAATGGTTCCTGATCAAATTCTTTTAGGATTAAGCAATTTGTCAACTGAAGATGTTGGTTAAACATCATGCCCTTGTGAGCCTCCTAAATTAAATATAAAGACCTCAAAGAAAAGTGTGCTTAATATGAATATACTAATTAATTTTAAGCTGAACCATATTTATTGTGTGTGCGTGAGTGTGATCACATATAATCTGAAATAATGGTTGTGTTTGTAAGAGATGAAGGTTAATCAAGCAAACAAAGAAGATGAGGAGGGTCGTCTTAAAGTGATGTGTATAGTTTATGAGGCAAAGAAGAGAGAATTAGGTGATTGCTCAAATGTTTAATAATAAAATTAGTTTATGGTTAAAGCTATATACACACATGCATTGGCCCAAAAAATAAGTAAATTCCTATAAATCTAACTACAACTAATAATAAATTCAGGTAAAAAAACTACTAGTAATAAAACCTTAGTAGTAATAGTTATAAAAAAATTTTATGTCCCATTTGTTTTGATTACATATAGGGCGTTTAAAGTCACCCTTTTGGCGCCTTATAATGAGATAGGGCGTCTAAAGGTACCCTTTGGTGCCCTATCTCATTATAGGGCGCCTAAAGGCACCCTTTTACATCCTATCTTAGATATAGAGCGCTAAAGCGACCGCCTTCATTTTTTACTTTTAAAGGACGTGAATTTCAGTAGTAAAAACTATACTCTGTAATAGTGTATGAAATGGTGTTATATGTAATGTTTATGCATTCTATTAATTCCATTTTTTTTGTTAATATGGTAATGTAATTGAATGTAATTCTGATTACAATAAATGAATTAACATGTCGGTACTTGTACCTCTCATAAATCAATATTTTAAAATTTATATCCTTCATTTCTAATTTTAATGTAGTCACAAAAATTTTATTTTACATTTTTATTTTATAAATAAAATGTGAATTTTCATTTCTAGTGTTCATCTCATAATTCCTTGATTACATTTTCACATATTACATTCCATTACATTTCCATGAACTTGTGCCATGTTTGGTATAGTGGAATTGAGAGGTGGAATTGGAAATGAAATTCATTTCCTATGTTTGGTATGGTGGAATTGGCTGTGGAATTAGAAATAGAAATGGAAATGAATTTCAAAATGGGTAGAAATTAATTCTATGATGTAACCCATTGAATTGTATTCAATTCCACGTAATTGATTTTTTGATCTCTCATTTTTTTCTATATTTATATACATTTCCATCTTCATTTCCATTTCCATTTTCATCTCCATTTATATTTCCACCAAAATCAATTCCAGCGTACCAAACGAGTCATTGGTGAATCAAACATTCTAGTAGTAGAGATAGTTATATATATATATATATAGATACTGGACAAGCTAAATTACAAAGTTGAAGAATTAATGTTCGAATCTCACATTGTTAGAAAAAAAAAGACTACTGAGGAGAGGCATCTTAATTGCAAAGATCCGATCTGGATTATTCAATTGTTCAAATAATGATACTATGATTCAGAGAAGTGCTAAACAGTAGGTGATGTAAAATATTATTTAAAAGAAACTACTACTAAGAAAAACTAGCGTTGAAAATACTTATTGTGCTGCAGTTGAAGACGTGACACTCATTCTAGCACTAAAAAGATGCAAACCCGACAAGTTTTATTGTAGTTAAGATTTTGCACTTAATTAATTACTCAAAGCACCACTTTGTTCAGTCATATCAGATTTCACCAATTAATTATAATAAATTTTGCACAGGGTCAATTGCTGGTTGAGTAATTGAATTTTTTTTAATTTCCACCTCTGTCTCGCCTTCTATAACTCTCATCACATGATCTGTCACAATTTTTTTGAGTTTAACTAACTTAAATATTTGAAAAGATAACCTTACTTCGACGTAATTAATCTCAAGATAGGATCTAACATATTATATAAAAGATCGACATCAATTCCAATGAATTGTCTATGCGTTCATTTATACTATGTTTGGTATGGTGGAATTGGGAGATGAAATTGGAAATAGAATTCATTTCCTAAGTTTGGTATGGTGGAATTGGGGGTGGAATTAGAAATGGAAATAGAATTCAAAATGGGTAGAAATGAATTCCATGATGTAACCCATGGAATTGTATTCAATTTTATGGAATTTTTTTTGACCCATCATTTTTTTCACATATTTATATCCATTTTCATCTCTATTTCCATCCTTATTTTTATCTCAATTTCTATTTCCATCTCAATTTCCATTTCCATCGAAAACAATTCCAACTTACCGAAAATATCGTCAAGTTTCTTGTCCCATTTTACATGCATGCAAGCATGAATCTACCTACCGAATTCAATTTAAATAACTAGAAAGGGACAAAGCCACTTAATTATACAAATTAATTTAAACATGAATCCTATGCCATCGAATCAATAAAGGGAAATATGAAAACTACAAGTTATTATTAACGCGGAACATTATGAACAAGAAAAAGTGAGGTTAGACAGCAATAGCTAATTAAGGCTGTGCAAGAAACTAAGAGGATTAAGAAAATAAAACCCCAAAAAGGTGAGAAAGTCATAACCAATCGCTTTTTTGGGGAAATCGGTGGACAAGACTTTTACCCAAGTTCTGCGTATACAATAAAGTATTATTACTTTATGTGTATAAAAATTTATCAAATCCTCCCCTCCAATAAATTTTTTAATGGGGCATATTTCAAATCTTATTAAAAAATTCTATTGGTGAAAATGACTTAAATTAAAATATTGACGCTTTAAGTACAAAATTTGGAAAATAACGTTATTTTATACATATAAAAATTTATCAAAACCTTTTTATCAATAAAATTTTTAATGGGGTACTTTTCCCCTAATTATTCCTTGTTTTTTTTATATGTAAGGAAGAATATGGCTTGGCCCCTTGATAATAACAAATAGTGAAATTGTATGAATTGAAGGATAACTGTGAGCATGGCCTCCAACTACTCGGACGTCTCCATATAACTGCCCTCTTCATGAACTTAAGGACGTACAGCACCTCCTCCATGGGAACCAACCTTTGACTACTGTTCATATATAATTTCAGTTGCTTAGAATATAATTAATGTCACTATCCCTCTTCTATGGGCTTATCCCAAAACCATTTCCTTCTCTCCTTTCTACCTCACTTATTATTTTCTTTGAGGTACAAAGGCAAAAAGAACAAACTTCTTCTACATTTCTTACACACACACACACACACACACAAGAATTGAGAATCAACCCATCGTCCGTGGGTTCAACTGGCGAAAGGATTAGGCAAGCACTCTCACCTAAAAGGGAGAGGATTCGATCCCAGGGAAAGTCACTTTGTTATGACTTCAGTTGCGGCGCTTGAGGAGGCATCTCCGCAGCTTAGTGAAGCTGGGTGATTATACCTGTGTGGCCAGATCTGAAAGGGCTTGCTTGGCTTGCTCCCGTGTCCACAGGGACAGGCCCTAGTGGATCATGAGTTAGGTGCCATACCCTTGGATCGTGGGTGAGATTGCCCTTTCCTAAAATTTATTTATCTGAGAATTGAGAATCAAACCCCCTCCCCAATCACTTGGTTAAAAAAAATATTTAAACAAGAGATGTTGTCATTTACGTCAACTTGAATTGAAAAATATGTATGATTTTTTAAATGTTATATAATTATTCATGATTTTTTTGATAGAAATTATTCATGATTTTTTGAATGACAAAAATCTATGAATACCTAGGGCTTGTCTTTTTTTTTTTTTAATTTTTCAAAATAGTTTTATAAAACCGGTTTTTTTAAAACAAGTTTTTGAAATAAAAAAAGTTCAGATAATTAAAAAAAATAGTAAGATTGGAGTTTCGATGGGAATTCAAATCCTCAAATGGATAAAAATTATTGAGCGGATAAGAATTTCACTACTAGAAAAATCCAAATTAACGAGGAAAATTAGCGACGACTTTGAAATTCCTCTCTAAATAGCCTAATTAGCGAGGAATTTAGCGAGGACTATGAAATTCCTCTCTAATTCCCAAATTAGCGAGGAAAATTAGCGACGACTTGGATATTCCTCTCTAAATTGCTGAATTAGCGAGGAATTTTAGCGAGGAATGTAAATTCCTCTCTAATTTTCTAAATTAGCGAGGAAAATTAGCGATGACTTAAATATTCCTCTCTAAATTGCCCAATTAGCGAGGAATATTAAATTCCTCTCTAATTTTTCAAATTTACGAGGTAAATTAGCGACAACTTGAATATTTATCTTTAAATTGCCTAATTAGCAAGGAATTTAAATTCATCTCTAATTTTTTAAATTAATGGTGACTTGGATATTCCCCTCTAAATTACCTAATTAGCG
>JANTPZ010085322.1:0-14324 GCA_025593235.1 Vachellia pachyceras
TGGGTCAAAGAAAGTAAGCGTTGTGAGCTTCTTTGAAGATTCAGGACGTGGCTTTTGGTCGTGGGCGTGGCGGGTTGAGATTTCATGGCCATCTTTACGGTCAAAGAAAGGTCACGCGCCGCGTCCATCGGGTCTCGTCTAATGTTGCTGCGTAATGTGTTCATTTATGTTGATAAATGTTAGTTTGTTACTACGTAAGCAGCTCTATGTATACTTTTTCTTTTATCATTCCTCACTAAGAGACAATCTTGGGTTATTTTTTACACTAAACTTGAACATTTCTTTCAATAAAATTAGAAAAATTTACAATTAGCTCATGAATAGAAGAATTAATGAATAAATGGTCTTAAAGATTCACAAAATTACAATAAAATCCCAGGAGTAGCTGCTGAGTTTGTCATTAACAACCTTACCAGCCTTTATTAACAACCTCAACAGCTACTCCTGGAACCTTATAGTAATTTTATAAATCTATGTAACTTTTTTTATTAATTCTTATATTTAGGATTTGATTGTAAATTTTCCTAAAAATTAATACCTTTATTCATCGCATTATAAAAAATTAGTCTATTTCATTATATCTAACCCAAGTTGATAGTTATATATACAATTTCTTTTCTTAAATAAAAGAGCACAAACTACCAACCTAAGTTTATAAGTAACCAAACCTACAAACCTTCTATTTAAATTTTTTTATGGCATTGAGTTACAAGACCTTTGGTAGTTTCATGTATAATTGATGTGTTAGTTTATGAATAACCCTTTATTCAATTAGGACAATTTTTTTTCAAAAGCTTTTCTTTCATTTTAAGCTGTGGTATTAAGCGAATATGAGAAAAAATTGGAGAAAAAATGAGTTTTCCGTAACTAAATAATAATGGAAAGGCAAAAGGAAAAAAGGTTAAAGAAAAATGGGAAATTTATTGTTTGGTCCCACATAATGAACTTATTTATCAAATGGTCCTAAAGTTTAAAATATTTAAAAAATGGTCCCATTGACAACACGAGGTGTAGTCAATACAGCACATGGTGTTGTCAGGGGTTGTCAAGTGACAACCCCATGTGCTGCATTGACAACACCTGGTGTCAATGGGACCATTTTTTTAAATATTTTAAACTTTGGGACCATTTGCTAAATATCTTCACTACATTGGACCAAATAGTAAATCTCCCAAGAAAAAATTATGTAAGAGATCCACCTTATTTTTTCTCCAACTTTTCTCGTGTCAAGAAAAACGAGAATAAAATTCATTTTTCTTACCTATGCCTCCTTATTCTCTTTTTTATTAAAGCCATTAATTTTGACCTTTCTGAAAATTTTGAATCCCTTCAGAGTCTACTGGGATATTGAGATTAACTCCATTTGGTTATCAGATTTCATTTTATTCATTTTTATATGAAAATACTTGGAAGTCATTTCTTATTAAATATTCCCTTTTTCAAAGATATTTTCTTTTCCCAGTTTTTCTTTGTTCTGTTTTTCAAAGATTCAAGTCTTCCATCCACCTCCGAAGACTTGATTGTTTTTTTTCTATATAAAGGCAATTTAAGTTGAATTATCAGAATTATAATCTATTATTTAATTTTTTTTGCCAACGATATTGACTTGTTAATTTAGAAAAAGGAATCTTTTTTTTACCATAGGGAAAAAAAGAAAGAAACCATGTTCATCTTTACATCCTAATAATTTTTGTTCGGAAACATCACAATAAATGGTTTTGGACTAAATTTATTATACTTAATAATAATAATAAGGTGAGTGTTGTACATCATATCAAATATATAAATACAAGTGATGTATTAATATAAAACATGAATTAATTTTAAATATCAAGTATCAACATAAAAATGTAAAATTTTACCGAATCATATTGTCATAAATCAATAATCGAAATGCAATTTATTCATTAAATTACATACCATGCAAAACTCCCACACTCGTATTGATTAAAAATTTTCAATATGGCACCTATATTTAAAATAATTAACAATGAGGTAAAATATAATGTAAATTTAAAAATTTTCCATTATTTAACTTTGTTTATCTTCAGACAGGGTTAATGACTTAATTAACTTCACTCCATTCATTTCAATTTATAAGATGTTTATGAGGCAAATTGGGAACACCAATGAACTTCACTAAATACAGTTAAGAAGTTTGAATTTTTTTAATAAACAGTGAGTATAAACTGTTAAAAATTTATTTTATTTAATCTTAATATTTAATTAAATCACAATTATTTAAGAAGAATAATTTTGGAACAATGGCATTAATAATTTATTAGCCTCTTCAAAACATCTTATATTACACAACAGGAATTACCTTAAAAATGTCTTACAATTTAAATCAAAACGGAAAAAATATGTGATTTGTAATAATAATGTGATAAAGTAAACATTTTTTATGCATGAATTTAAGATAATGTGTTTGTATGGGAGAGCATTTTGACTCTCTAAATGCATATGTTCAACGGTGTTTTCCGTAAATCGAGATAGTCTCATTCACACATTTACCTCGTAAATCGTAAAAATATTTCTCCACTGCTTTCCCAAACAGACGCACAGGACGTTCATAACTTTTACATATTATCATTATTATTATGATATAATCCAAAATTGTCTGCCAATAAATGACATTGAATAATAATAATGGGCCACATATACATGGACTAATTTGTCCTCTCCTTTTTGGAACCTAACCCTTTTTTCTTTTTCTTTTTATTTTTCCTCTTTTTTTTCCCTAGCCCACCACCCAACCTTTTTTATTTTTCCAAACCACGTGTTTTATCATCAAATTACTTTATAGTGGCAAAGTTGAAAGGACGACATTATTTTGATTCTTTCTTGGTACTTTCTTGGTTCCTTTAATGAATGAATAACGTCCAAGTGGGAATAGTTCATTCACAATCCACTTTGATTTGTTCTTCTCAAATGAAGTGTTTACATTTTGCGTGTGTTTGATCACTTCGTTTATAGTGAATTTCACGTAAATCGAAATAAAACTTATTTCATGTACTTACATCGAGTTGTGTGGAATCATTCTCCAACGTTTTTCAAATAGGTACAGTTTCGGGACAATTGTCTCACTAATAAGAGTACGTAAAAGGTTAATGATTCACAACGTGACGAATTGTTGCTACTTTCTCATTAAAATGTATTATTTCAATGAATATTGAATGTAACCATGTAATTGAACCCAGAAAAATGAGGTTTATTATGTGTTTTCAAGCTATTAATGATGCGTCTACACGCCTACAAGCAAGAAATACAAACAATATTTACTGATTTTATTTATTTATTTATTTTAAAAAATGCCTATATATTTAATGTTTGCCTTTGTGGCTTAAATATATTTAACCTGACCATAGTCCATAAATATGGGCGTGAATTATTTTAGACAAAGGTTCATTTAATAGTCTCCAAAGTTTCTTGTACTATAATATTAAAAAGGACAGGATGGAGAAATAATCAATGAAAAATTCAATGTGCTTAATTCATATACTTAAATGCTTTTATGTTTGTTTTTGTCTGTTCAAATTCAACAATTCTTAACCAATCTGCTTGCATAAATCAAGATCTATGTAATGGTTCTATGACTTTTTTTTTCCGAATGTAGTAATAGTTTATTATTACTACTTGACTTACAATTGTCTTTTGAAAAAAAATGAATATTTACTTTTTTATCTTGTTTGTCTTTTAAAATTGACGACTCAAAACTAAGAATTTAAAATAGTATTATGGTCGATAAAACGGGTTGAGCCTACTGACAGTTTCGGGTTGGCTAAATGCTAGCCCCCTGGGGAGCGGGCTCTTCTACCCCGCCCCTCCTAACTCGCTGGTTATAGTAGGCACATGGTGTTGAGAACTGAATCAACCCCATGGTTCCCCGCAGAGACTCTATAACCTCGCTCCCTGTCGCTCTCCGCTCAATGAAAGGTGATGCCATCACTTTGGCGCATAATTACTCTTCTCTCTCGAATCATGTTTCCAGGTCATTTCTAGTTTCACATATAAATAGAACTAGAAAAATTTTAAATCTTATTAATTTTTATTTTAAAATTTAACAATTTTTCAATTTTACTTTTATTTAATATTCGTTATAATACATGAGAACAAAATCAATTTATATAGTAAATGAAGAGTAAAATTTTACATTAATATAAAAAAATTGATGATATAACTTATTAATAGAATCAAATAAAATTTCCTTTCTCTTTTGTATAAATAAAACTATAAGAGTATTATATATATATATATATAATATTCATTCCTTGAGTACAAATGGGTGTTTACGGATTATGGTCAACTGCTGGTACGTAGAAAAAGATTATTGACAAGTGACAACTATTTTAATGTAAGCACCTAACATGAATTTAAGTTACATCGATGCGTTCTTAAAGAAATAAAAAATTGTTATTATCCGTTCAAAACCCAGCTGTCACCTGTTGGCGAGTAAGAGAAAAAAAGGGTAAAGAAAAGCAAGTGTCAATTATATTATGCGTTTATAGTAATATTATATAAAAGGGTTTATATAATTTTTAATCCTTTAAATTTTTATGAATTTTGATTTTAATCCTTTAAATTTTAAATATATAACTTTAGTTCATATAATTTCATGAGGATTTATGTATAATTACCGTTGTTAAGTGTAGAGATAAAAACTAAAAAATTGTTAAACATATAAGGACTAAAACAAAAATCTATTAAAAATATAGGGACTAAATCAAAATTGATTAAAAATATAGAGATAAAAATTTTGGTTTTGGCCACTATAATTAACGGTGTTAATTAACGTCATTAAACATTTAAATCCTTATGAGACTTGAGTTACCAAAACTATATGTTTAAAATTTAGGTAATCAAAACTACAATTCATGAAAACTTAAGGGATTAAAAATGAAATTAAACCTATATAAAATTATATAGATATCATTATCATGCATCTATTTCTTAATAACCAAGGTGAGCCGTCTTATCCATCGAGGTGCCGGGCATCAGCGATTGAAATTAGTTACTGCTGTCGATAATGGATACCCATAGTATATGAACTAAAAAAATTATATAGATATCACTTTCATTCATCTATTTCTTTAAATGTTGCAGCTGGTATGGGCAATTGGAAGCAAATGCAATGTACATAAGAAAAATGGAAAAGGGCAAGTACAGTTAATCCGTTGAAATTTTTTTGGGAGGGTGGTTGAACAATTTTTTTTTTTTTGCCAAGGGTTGAACAATTATTGCATTCTTGATAAGAACAAACAATGACGTTCGTTTTCAACTTGCAGCATCCATATTTATAAAATTTATAAAAATAAACATCTGCGAGTAGATGAAAAAAATAATTCAACCTTTTTTGTCAGAAAAATTCAATATATTTTCATACACAACAAATACCAATACCGTATAAGATCCCACAAAAAAATTGTACAGTATTTCAGTTCAAATCTTTTTAATCAATAAAATTTTGAATTACGGAACTTTTTACTAATTTTCTCCCTCCTTTTCCTCATGGAAAAGGAGCTGGAAATAATCATTATTCTGTTTTCTTTTTAACAATAAAGACAAGTTCAAGTTTGAAATGTTAACTTAGTACATAATTATAATGTGTCTATCAAAGAGCTGAAAAAAAAAAGCTCAAATCTTAGCCTATATCTGCTAACATTTGATCCCAACAAAAAACCCGAGGATATTGAATCATTATTAGCTGACTGTTCATATTCTTGTGATTGTTTGGGAGCTTCGTTTTCCAATGATACACGTAAATCGAGATCCATAAAAATCATCTCAACGTTCGTAAAAATCATATTGAAATCTGTAAAACCATTTAAAAATTCGTAAACTACTTCATCCTAATAAAGTTCCAAACACACATAGTCATTTGCGCTATTAGATCCGCACATTTAAGCACTTTCTTGTGAGAATGAGCTATCCGTAAGTCTCAATCAGAGTAAATCAACTGTCGTACTAGAGAGACCATCATCTGCCAAATGATGATATAAACTACCACCTTATAGTAAAAGGTGTATTGCTTCAGCTGGATGTGAAAATAATTTTGAGTTTGTTTGGGAACAGCTCAGCTCATAGAACCTAGGTTTAGTTTCAAAATCTAGATTTTACCTTAAAATTGAGGTTTTGTCCAAACGAAATTTTTTTCCCAAAAGCTATTTTGATTACAAAACTTCAGTTCGAAACCTAAGTTTTCTCTTTCCTACTTTTTCTTTATTTCTCTTTCTTACTTTCATCTTTCCTACCCACTTTTTTGCCTCGGAATCCGTAAAAGCTAATAACTTCCCAAACATAAATCACTTTTCAAAACCTAGGTTTTGCCTTGGAATCTGTGTAAAAGCTATTTTCCAAAATCTATTCTCCAAAACCTAGGTTTTACCTCGGAATCTGTAAAAGCTACTTTCAACCAAAATTTCAAACAATCTCTTTATCTTCTTCCAACCTTGTTGTTTGAATATCTGCAAACCCACTTTGATAGTCTGGATTTATGTTGTCATGGATCCACAACAATAATATCCTACAAATTGATGGAATCCACATACCCAGGCTCTCAAACTTTCCAATACTCTACCTCCGTATGCTGTTTGCTTCCAATTGCTTAATTAGAGCTGCATCAACATCTATTGTGAAGTATCCTCCAGGGGGATCGAAGAAACCACTTGGCATCCTCTCTCAGGAATCTGGAAAATCTTGTGTTTAGAGTCTGCCCTCTTCAACTTCTTTCATGATGGTTTCCATTGTATCACCCGTGCCTCTCAACACTCTCGGACACCTATTATTCTATGGTTGCCAACATATTTGGCTTGTTTGTTGTAACGTGCAAAAATCAAACGCACGTTCAACAGTGTTTTTCCGTAAAATAAGATAATCTTCTTCACATATTTACCTCAGTTGACGTAAAAGTACTTCTCTACCGCATTCTCAAACGGGCATATTATACCAAAGACTCTGAACCAGCGACCAATTGTTTATGTTGTTGCTGTAAATACACTGTATATTTATCAATAAGATGTCAAAATTGTATACAATGACTTGGGCCCTCTGATAAGTAAGTGGGCACGTATGCTTATCTACATGCATGGACCCTTTTACAAGAATCACACTAATCATGTAATTACACTTGTGTCATATTCTATGCAGTCCTGTTTACAGTTGTTTTTGATCGGTAGGTAGGATTTGGTCTTGCGCGTGGTGCTGTCTGGTTGGGCCTATGAATAACTAAGGGTTTGTTTGGCAAGCACTTTTAAAACCTAGGTTTGATTTTAAAATCTAGGTTTTACCTCAACACCGAGGTTTTGACCAAGCAAAATTTTTTTTTCCAAAAACTATTTTGGTTACAAAACCTCAGTTTGAAACCTAGGTTTTCTCTTTACTACTTTTCCTCTTTCTCTTTCCTCTTTCCCACCCACTTTTTTGCCTCGGAATCCGTAAAAGCTAATAACTTCCCAAACATAAATCACTTTTCAAAACCTAGGTTTTACCTCGGAATCTGTAAAAGTTATTTTCCAAAATCAATTCTCCAAAACCTAGGTTTTGCCTCGGAATCTGTAAAAGCTATTTTCAACCTTACATCCAAACAAGCTCTAAATCTATAGTGCCCAAGTAAGAAAGCTTTGCAAGACTCTCTGTTTTTTTAATATTATAGTTCAGTTTTATTTTTCATTTTTTGGTTTTTCATGCTTTCGTATTATCGTCGATCCTTGATATAAGAGTAAATTGACTTTTTTTTGGTAGACTAACAAAAGTTAAATAAATTACTTAATATAATCTATATTATAAAATATTTATATATATCATTAGATTATATACCGATTTAAATATCATGTAAATAAGTTAAAAGAAAAGTGGTCAATATACTAATTAATTAGCTTCTTTAATCTCTCTAAATAAAATAGTCAACTAACTCTTATATTAAAAACGAGAGATAATATTATTGTTAGAGGAAAGTTTTGGTTCACTACAAATTTGACTCTTTTTTTTTTTCTTATAACAACCTTAATACCCTTAACCATTTCTAGGTCCAAAGCTTTCTTCCTCCATCGCAAGCATGCCCAGTGCCCACTATCATTTTTTATGAACTTGGGTCCAAAGACTAACGATATCTAAATACCCTGTGAACCTGGATACATACCCTGATTCTAATGAACCCTCTCAGGTTAAACTCATGTAAACTTTTCATATGACAATAATAAGTATTAGCTTAATTGGATGTCATTAATATATATATATATATAATGGTAACGTATAGGCCAAAGAAACACAAAAGTAACCATGCCAGCAAGGGAGAGAGAAGGCCACCAACAAGGCTAAAAGATTATGAATGTCCCATTTAACCTAACTAGAACGTTGAACAAGTGAATAGCAAGTGAAGTATTATGTTTGTATCTTATGTGGGATCATTTGATGACATGAGATATTTCGAGGGTTTAAGGCAAAGTTAGTGGCAAAAGGGACTGAATCTTCATATTTTTCTCAATTTAAATATATACATGTATTTTTATGTAAAATTATGATAATTATTTTATAAAATATTAAATCTAAAATATTAAGATTTTAACTTTTTTTTTTGTTTAATTTCATTTTAACAATTTAAATTTGTTAAACTTTTAATTTAATAGCAAAAGAGGGAGGGGGAAGAAAAAAATGGAGGGAAAGAGAAAAGGTTGGTCTGCGGTTTTTCTACAGTACCCACCCTGAAAAAAGAAGAAGGGAAAATTACTTTCAGGTTTCAAGCAAGAACATTAAATAGAAAATGGTCTCAAACATTAACATTAAATTCAAAAGAGTCCTAAAGATTTACAAAATTACCATAAGATCCCAGGAATAATTATCAGAGCTTGATATCAAAGCCGGAAGGGGAAGTAGAGATGTTCTAATTATCCTTCATCAGGATTTGTGCTGTTAAAAATCATGTTGACGGTTTAGCAAAAAAAAAAAGGAGTCTAGAATTTACGCTTGATAGCACGTTGGTGATACTTTATCATCTTAGTGTATGGTTCTTGTTTATGATGCCTGAGTCCTTCCGAAGATAGTCAAGGTATAAGTCCCGCCGGATAAGGCAACCTCTGGTCTCCGCAGTAGGGTATCATATATGAGATATTATACGCTCGTTAATATGGTGGCTAAAGCATAAATTCAGCTGTTGTGTCTTTCTCTCGTGTCTTGTTCTGCTAAATTCTTAACATGATGTTTTAACCGGCAAACACTGATGAATTTTAATCACTACACCTCTATGAAACCTGAAGGTGATGATACTGAGTAAGGGAGATTAAGGCTTTATGTTTTACCATCTGTTTATCTTTATGCAATTTTACTTTCTCGCATTTTATTTCCTGTTATTTATTTTCTGTCTGTTCTAATTATGAGTTCGTTTTTCCGTTCCTTCTCTTCTAGAGCTTCTTCATCTTCTTCCTCTCCATCTTCTTCAAACAATAATCATAACACAAACATGGCAAACTCTTCTTCTTTCAAAAACCCAAACATTTTCTCTGAAAAATTACAATTTCAAGACATTAACCAAAACATAGCGATTGGACTCTTCCAGAAGTCTCTCCAAACGAAATTTACCAACAACACCGCCGCTGGTGGACTAAACATAATTATATTATAAGAACTACTGAAGAATCCATTGCCATCCAACCAGGATAGGAAGAATTTATTCTTCTTTCCAGAAAATCTATTGAAAAACATAGGCAGAAATATACTTGGATGCATATTGGCTGTGTTCAAGTAGCCTTAAAACCTCTGGTCCGGAGAGGTCTTAATACTGCCGCCTTTGTTTTCCTAAGGGACGGTAGACATAACAAATTTTCCGACTCTCTCCTTACTGCAGTTGAAGTAGGTCTTCATGAAGGACCAGTCTACTTTAACTGTTACCCCAACCAAACTGTCCATTTGAATGATCAAAACATAATGGATGTTCTTAAACTCATGATCAAATTCAAAGGACTTGACATGAAACCAGGATCTGATCCTGTATCTTTGCAGTATAGGATACAATATAATGTCTCAAAAACCACCACATCCATGGCCCTTATGCCCAGAGATGATGGTCAAACAGTAGTTTTCTTAACTGATTACAAGAATGCTAATATCACAATTCCTCAAACAATTATGTGGAAAGATATTGCCCTGCCTGAGGATTGGCAACTTGATTAAGCTTCCGAGCCTACCCCAAGACCTGTGCCTCAGGTTAGTAGGATAACTCAGGACCCAAATGGAACTGTTCATGTTTCTTTTGACAGATCAAGACAGTCCTTTTCTCAAGCCTCTAGGTCTTCATATGAAGATTTTAGAACAGCAATAAGTGAGTTACCTAGGCACTCTTGCTCTTCGGTACCTCGTTCCCTTCCTTCAGTCATCTATGTCCCTCATGCTGAAACACCAGTAGTGAATTCTTTTCCTACTACAGTTTCAATCCAAGGAGTTGATAACACCCCGAACATACCTCAAACATCATATCAAAGGGAGGATGATGACCTCACGATAGGTTCTCCAACCCAATCTGATATGAATGGTGAACCCATAAACATTTCCGTAATAAAAAATCATTTTGAAATTGACAAGCCAGGTCTTCGGAAAGAATTTTATTCTTCAGAAAATGTCTTACAGAAAAAATGGTTTAACGAAAATTTTAAAGGTGATATTAGGAATCAAGTTTAAACTCAATTTTATGAATTTTTGGAATTTCATGAAATTAACACTCCCTTTTTCTGTTGGTTCCAAATTTATGCCCATAAACATAATTTAAACTATCCCTTTTTTACAAATATTAATGTGGCTAAAAGAGATTGGAAAACTCCTTCGAAAGAAACAATTTCTTCAACTTTCCCTCCTTCAACCCCAGTTCAAATTCCTAAACTCATTGACGATAAAGGACTTCCTATTATCGCCGCTCCTTTT
The DNA here is from genome assembly GCA_025593235.1 of Vachellia pachyceras. Classification (NCBI taxonomy): domain Eukaryota; kingdom Viridiplantae; phylum Streptophyta; class Magnoliopsida; order Fabales; family Fabaceae; genus Vachellia; species Vachellia pachyceras. The sequence continues at coordinate 10,909 of JANTPZ010085322.1, forward strand.
AAATTTAAAAATATTGAACAAGAAGTTGATTCTAGCGATATTAAAAACATTATAGAACAGAACAATTATACAAACCAATATCTCCAGATTATTGGAGATCACATTAGCCAAACTCCCTCAACTTCATAACCATCCCCTGTTAACTCTAAAAACATCTCTAATATTCAAACACCCTTATTCAAACCTTTTGAGATTAATCCTCAAATAAGATTAAAAATCCAAACAAAAACTAAAGCTGATTTAATTAGACAAATAGAACAAATATTACACCTAATTGAAGCAACTGTTCCTGACACTCCTCAATCTTCTAGTACTACTAGAATACAGGTTGTCTCCCGTAAACATGAATCTGATTCTGACACCAGCCCTGAGAATTCTCCAACATCTGAAGTTCAAATTAATGAACTCTCCTGGCGCAAACCTTCCAAGCTTTACTATCCACGAGCGACACCTCCTGATGTTCTTGTGGAAGAAACACCCAAAAAGATCAAATCTTTTAATGCAAACCATATTTATGAATGGAGCATAAACGGTTTAACTGAAAAACAAATTCTAGACCTTATGCAAGAAATGGGTATGGTTTGTACCGCCTATCAAACATAGGTTGATTATACTGATGAAGAAATAATCAATCTTTTAATTTCTGGGCTTTCTGGACAATTGAAAGGATGGTGGGATTATTATATTTCTTCTCAGGATAAACAAACTATCTTTTCTGCTATTCAAACAAAAGCAGATGGGACACCTATTACCCACAAAGGTGAGCCTATTCCTGATTCTGTTAATAGATTAATCTTTACCATTATTAAACATTTTGTAGGAGATCCTTCCTTATGGAAACATAGGTCTGGAGAATTACTTTCAAATCTTAGGTGCAGAACATTATCTGATTTCAGATGGTATAGAGATACATTCTTAACTCGAGTTTTCACTAGGGATGATGCCCATCAACCTTTTTAGAAAGAAAAATTCTTAGCCGGCTTATCAACTGCATTTGGTGAGAAGGTGAAAGAAAAATTGAGAAGCTTCAATGATGGCAATATTCCCTATGAACACTTGACTTATGGACAACTGATTTCATATGTTTAGAAAACTGCACTTAAAATTTGTCAGGATGATAAAATCCAACACCAATTGGCGAAGGAAAAGACTGCAACCAAGAAAGAATTGGGCACATTTTGTGAACAATTTGGCTTTCCTGGCTGTAAAAAGGCTAATCCTTCATGGAAGAAACATCATAAACATTTTTCAAAAAGAAAAGAAATCACAAAAAAGACCGAACTCCCATACAAAAAATTTACAAAATCCAAACCCTATACTCCCCCACAAAAATTAAAAAATGAATTTAGATCCAAACCACCGATAGACCTCCCCAAACAGACAAAAATTACTTGTTTTAAATGTGGAAAACCCGGCCATATTTCTAGATATTGCAAGTTTTCCAAAAGATTAGAGCACTCCATCTTGAGGAGCCCGTTCTTCAACAAATTAACATGCTTATGCTTGATTCTGATTCAAATTTTGAATCAGGGCATGAGTCTAATTCTTTCGAAAATATCAACCAAATTCAACTTGATGAATTCTCTTATTCATCTAGTTCTCCAATTATAAACATGATTAGTAGTGAGCAGAATCTTTTGCTGGAAACTATTGATCAACTTCCGGATGATATGGAGGGCAAATATCTCTCAAAATATAAAGATATTTTAACTTCAGCATTCACCTCAAACTCCGATTCTAAATCAAAATATAAACTTCCTTTTAAATACGATCTAACCCAAACTCTTGACAAATTTAAGCAAACTTCCAAACCCACAACCATCCAAGACCTCCAGTCAGAAATTAATAATCTTAAATCTGAAGTCAAATTAATCAAATTAAGACAAGACACCCAACAAACATTAATTTCTCAAATTTCTGAAAATCAACTTTCGAACAAAAATAACAATCAAGAAAAACAAATTCATACAAACTCTGATAAACATCCAGAAGAGTTTGAAGAATCTTTTCTAAACATAATTTCTCAATTAACTTACCAAAAGTTTCATATAAAAGCAAAACTTATTATTAGTAATAATTTTGTTTTAGAAACAACAGTTTTATTTGACACAGGAGCAGAGTCTAACTGCATTTTAGAAGGACTTGTTCCTACAAAGTATTTTGAGAAAACAACTGAAGTTTTAAGAGGCATAACCAAGGACAGGTTAAATGTTGAATATAAAATTTCTGATGTTGTTATTCAAAATGAATCTTTGAGAATTAAAACACCTTTATCCTAGTAAAAGAAATGTCTGAGCAAATCATTCTTGGAGCACCTTTTGCTACTCTTCTGTTTCCTTATCAAACAGGAATAGGGGGATTTCTTAAAAACATTTTGGGAAAAAGATTCTTTTCCCTTGGGCTCGGTCCATAAAGGTAAAAGAACTAAACCCAATTTCTTTTAAACAAAATCAAATAAATTTTTTGAAAGAAGAAGTTTCTTTTCACAAAATTGAACAGTTTTTATCTCAAACAAAAATACAGAATAGAATTCAAGAATGTTTAGAAACCATTCATACCAGAATTTGTTCTAATTTACCAAATGCTTTTTGGAATAGAAAGCAACATGTGGTAGATCTACCATATAGCCAAAGTTTTCTGAGAAAAATATACCAATATAGGCTAGACCTATCCAAATAAGTCAAGAGCTTCTTGAAACTTGTAAACAAGAGATTCAAGATCTTTTAAATAAAAAACTTACTAGGAACAGTAGGAGTCCCTGGTCATGTGCTGCTTTTTATGTTAATAAAAATGCAGAAATTGAAAGAGGAACTCCAAGACTTGTTATCAACTATAAACCCCTTAACGAAGCCCTCCAATGGATTCATTATCTAATCCCAAACAAGTCTGATTTACTTAAACACCTTCATTCTGCAAAGATCTTTTCAAAATTTGACATGAAATCTGGATTTTGGCAGATTCAAATTTCTGAAAAAGATAGGTATAAAACTGCTTTTACTGCACCCTTCGGACAGTATGAGTGGAATGTTATACCTTTTGGTTTAAAAAACGCTCCCTCGGAGTTTCAAAGGATCATGAATGAGATATTTAATGATTATCATTGATTCATCATAGTATATATTGATGATGTATTAATTTTCTCTCATTCTATTGATCAACATTTCAAACATATATACCATTTTATTAAACTTGCAGAACGAAATGGTTTGGTAGTTTCTAAACCAAAAATCTCTCTTTTTCAAACACGAATTCGTTTTCTTGGTCATTGGATTTATCAAGGAAAAATCACTCCTCTAGAAAGGGCGATTCAATTTGCTGATAAATTTCCTGACCAGATTATAGATAAAAATCAACTCCAAAGGTTTTTGGGATGTTTAAACTATGTTGCTGATTTCATACCTCAACTCAGTAACTTT
>JANTPZ010085323.1:0-10094 GCA_025593235.1 Vachellia pachyceras
GAATACGATTTCTGTATTATTGCAGAATGATTTGAATGACTCAATACATTTGACCTCTTATACTCTTCCAAGGTCATACTACGTGTGCTATCGTTCATAACAGACGGACTCATACTCACGTGTATTGTCATAGCTAACAGAATCATAACAGAAAGATATAACAGGCTGGCATGCTTAATGGACTCTCTCATCATAGCAGACTCACAACTGATAGACTCACAACTATCATAACAAACTAATCAACTTGTAACCATTTACTCAATACTCTAATATTTCCCATGCAAGAGTTCTGTTTCGTGCTTTATGAATTATGGACACCAGTTTTGACAGCAGTAGATGAGCTGACACAAAAATTCTTGTCCAGCACATTAAGGCGCCCACGAAATTCTTGAAACAGCAGCTTGTTGAGAGGTTTGGTAAGCACATCAGCAACTTGGTCATAAGCAGGAACATAACCGACTTGCAGTATGCCAGCAGCAACTTTTTCCTGCAAGAAGTGAAGGTCCAGCTCAACATGTTTAGTTCGCTGGTGAAGGACTGGATTAGCAGCTAAGGACACAGCTCCCAAATTGTCACACCACACTACAGGTGCTTCAGTGATGGACACGTGCATTTCCTTAAGAAGTGACATAACCCACAGGACATCTGAGGAAGCATCTGCAATGCTGCGATATTCAGCCTCAGTTGTAGATCGAGACACGACCTGTTGTTTCTTGGATACCCATGTAATTGGATTAGTACCAAGATAGGTACAGTAGCCACTGACTGATCTCCTGTCCTCTTTATCGGTAGCCCAATCTGCATCAGCGAAGGAGTGCACCTGCATCCGAGAAAGTGGCCTGATAATGAGCCCAAAATCCATTGTCCCTACCAGATAGCGTAAAATACGTTTAACACAGATCCAATGAGGTTCACGTGGATCGTGTAGATATTGACTGAGGCGATTGACAACAAACGCTATTTCTGGTCTTGTATGGCATAGGTACTGTAACTTCCCAAGAATGCTGCGATATAATCTTTGGTTAACAAAGATAGGTCCTTCGTTGGAGTAAAGTTGAACATTAACTGCCATTGGGGTGTTATACGACCGGGCATCCAGAAACTTGGTCTCCTTCAGAAGCTCATAAATGTATTTCCTCTGTGACATATGAATGCCCAAAGGAGTGCGATAAAATTCAATCCCCAGGAAGAATGATAAGTCTCCTAGGTCCTTAAGAGTGAAAAGCTCACTCATCTCAGCAATTATCCTAGTTACTTCAGCATCGCTAGATCCTGCAATGACAATGTCATCCACATAGAGCAACAAGTAAGTGACATGGGCATCGAATTTCTTGATGAAAAGACAGGGATCAGCCATGGATGCATAGAAGCCAATTTGCTGCAGTGAGTTGTTGAGTTTAAGAAACCACGCCCGAGGAGCCTGTTTGAGGCCATAGATAGCTTTACGAAGCTTACATACCAATGGGCGACCAGTGTGAGCATCTGTGCCTTGTGGGAAACCTGGTGGGGCGTCCATGTATACCTCTTCGATGAGATCACCATTAAGGAACGCATTATTGAAGTCAAGTTGGCGAACACGCCAACCAAAGGTAACAGCTAGAGTGAGGAACACTCTGACAGTAGCCGCTTTGATCACTGGGCTGAATGTATCATAATAGTCTACCCCAGCTACCTGAGAATATCCTTTGGCCACAAGCCTTGCTTTTCTTTTGGCCAATGTACCATCAGCACGAGTTTTTACTTTCCACAACTAGCGGCATCCAATGGTGGTGCGATCGGTAGGGAGAGAGACCACCATCCATGTACCAAACTTAATTAAGGCGTTATATTCTTCCATAGTGGCCTGTTTCCAATCAGGGTCGGCCATTGCTTCCTCAATAATATCCGGGCACACATGAACATGCTAAGCAGTAAATACCTTGGGTTTATAGATCCCCGACTTGCTTCTTGTGACCATGGGATGATCATTGGCTGTTCTTGAAGGCTGAGAAGAATCCTGTGGTGATATCAGCTGTTGAGCTGAAACAGAGACAAGATCTTGTTGTGTAGAGCATGGCACCTGTGATGATACCTGCTGTTGAACTAGCTCAGGGACAGGATCCTGTTGTGTAAAGCGTGGCATCTGATGAAATGAAGAGGTAATATCACCTATGGACTGTTCACAAGCTTCCTTCTGCACACTATATTGTTGAGTCCATGGGAAGACACTCTCATTGAACCTGACATGACGAGAGATGTAAATGCGACCAGATTTGGGTTCAAGACAGCGATAGCCCCTGTGTTGTGAAATGTACCCTAGAAAAATGCAGGAGACTGATCTGAAGTCTAGCTTGTGTGTATTAAATAGCCTGACATGAGGGAAGCACTCACACCCAAACACTTTCAGGATAGAGTAGTCTGGTTTGGTCCCATACAGCATCTCAAATGGAGTGGAGCCGCGAATTGCCTTACTCGGTAGCCTGTTCATCAAAAATACTGCAGCAGCAAAAGCATCAGACCAGTAATATAGTGACAGGGATGCATGAGCGAGGAGTGTGAGACCAGTCTCAACGATGAGGCGATGCCTACGCTCAACAATGCCGTTCTGTTGGGACGTATATGGGCACGAAAAACGGTGTTCAATTCCACAGGATGCAAGGAACGATTTAAAGGGTAGAAACTCCGTGCCGTTATCAGATTGAACTTGCTTGATTTTAATCCCCAGTTTATTTTCAATCATAAGCTTGAATTCCTTAAATGTGACTAGAGCATCAGATTTCTTTTGAAGAAAATAAATCCAGGTAAATCTACTATAAGCATCTGTAAGAGCAAAGTAGTAAGCTGAACCATTGGATAACAAGGGGGCAGGACCCCATAAGTCCATTATTACAAGCTCAAAGGGACTGTGATACACAATTGTGGATGACAGAAAGGGAAGTTTGTGTGACTTTCCATGTTGACAGGCAGAACAGAGCGATTTTGAGTCATTACAAGAGTAAGGAATAGAGTTGGTCTGAAGTACAGTTTTAACCAACGCCATGGAGGGATGTCCCAACCGTTGATGCCATAGTTGGAGAGGAGGTCTTGTGACAGAGTATGCAGCAGCACGAGAGGAAGAGCCAGATACCTCAGCAGTCAGCGGGTACATGCCATTTGATTCAGTGCCAAACATCAGTGGCTGCTGATTGTACAGGTCCTTAACCACACAGTAAGCAGGAAAAAATTCAACAGACACGTCATTCTCCTTAGTGAATTTGGCAATAGATAAAAGATTCTTGGTCATGCGTGGCACACATAGCACTTTGTTCATAGAAAAACTGGCCGTATGTGAAGATAATTGAACATGACCAGTATGTGTAATTGGAGAAAGCTCACCTGTCCCGACTTGAACTGTACCTGATCCATTTTGAACAGTATGAGGCAGCATATGCTCTGGAGTGTGAGTGATATGCTCCGTGGCTCCCAAGTCTGGATACCAGACATCATCCAACACTGTCAATGGCGAGGCAACAAAAGCCTGAGCAGCTGGGAGAGGTGCTGTGCTGTTCACAGATTGTGTGGTAGTGCTTGTCACAGGGATAGTACTTCCCATAGGTGTGCCATCGTTGATCGCAGGAGGAGCAGAGTTCACAGATGTGTGCGGTTGAGTACCATGTGGTGTAGTATAGCCAGTGGACAGAGATTCACGATGAGTGTAAGTAGGTATAGATGAATGATGCATCGGTACCAGATGAGAATATATACTCTGATCATAGAGTGGGAATTGCTCACTAGGATTATTGGTAATCAGGTGTGCTTGAGCTTCAGATCGAGCCGAGGGAGTGGAGGTGTCATACCTGTAGTAGCATCTATCTGCCAGGTGACCAACTCGATGACAGATCTGACATTGAGGACGGATACTAGTGAAACGTCCACGGCCTCGAGAGCTGTTGAATGTACCACTGTTGCTAGGATAAAATGGTCGAGGAGGACGATTCCCTTGTCCTTGAGCAATATACGCTGAAGGAATGTGTGTTTCATCACCATAAGCAATGTGGTTGACCTGACAGTTTGTACCATTGGCCAGAAAACCTCTCTGTCTTGTTTCTGAGTCGACAAGCATGGTTGAAACAGTTTCTAGATCATACCTTGGCCGTGCTGCGTTAATGACAGCTATCACGGATTCATATTCTGCCGTAAGTCCGTTGAGTATGTGTGAGATCTGAGTAGCTTCATCCACTCTCTCACCTAACATAGCAAGATGATCACATTTTTTCTTTAGGTTAGCAAGATATTCTCGCATGGTCAGATCACCTTTACGTTGGTTCGTCAGCTGATTGCGATAGGAGAGGATTTTTGCATCTGACTTGATGGAATAGAGACGAATCAACTTGGACCAGATTTGAGAAGCTGTCTCCAGGCCAACAAGTTCTGGTAGGATGTTTGGCGCAACTGATGCAAGCAGCCACGAAGCAAGTGCTGAATCAAGTGCTTCATACTCCTATAATTCTGGATTAGGAACTTGCCGATCACGTTCATCACGAATGCTCTCTGGTGGTCTAACAGCTGTACCATCAAGGAAGCGATGCAACCGATGCTGCTTAACCATGAAGTAAACTTGCTGTTTCCACAGCAAGAAATTCGTGTTGTCGAGCTTAATAGTAATCTTCTTATTGGAGAATTCACGCGTGGCAGCAACTGTTGACGCCAGGGAAGCAGAGGTGGCGCCGACAGATCCATTGGAAGCATTGGAGGTAGACATTATTGTGTATGACGGTAGTCTTCTCTTTGTTAGCGATGGATGGATCAGAGAGGCTCTGATACCATGCTAGAAAGAGGAGAAATAGGAGAATACGATTTCTGTATTATTGCAGAATGATTTGAATAACTCAATACATTTGACCTCTTATACTCTTCCAAGGTCATACTACGTGTGCTATCGTTCATGACAGACGGACTCATACTCACGTGTATTGTCATAGCTAACAGAATCATAACAGAAAGATATAACAGGCTGGCATGCTTAATGGACTCTCTCATTATAACAGACTCACAACTGATAGACTCACAACTATCATAACAAACTAATCAACTTGTAACCATTTACTCAATACTCTAATAGTGAGACATAGCGATATATCTAATTTATGTGTGGCTGAGCTTTTCGATTCTTAGAGAGGCAGATATAATTTATTCTTTTTAGCGATTTAATTGTATGTTTTTAGCTTGATAGTTTTATCAAATTAAGTGAAGTCAGTTTATAGAACTTAACTTACTGATATATACTGATAGAAGTTAGGGCCCGTTTGGTTTGATGGAATTTGAGGTATGGATATAGAAATGGAATTGATTTCCATATCCATGCATGTTTGGTATGATGGAATTGGCTTCAACATGGAAGCCAATTCCATCAAACTCATGGATTTTCATTTCCACATGAAAAGCTTGGATTTCCAATTCCATATTGATAATTCCATCTAAAAAATTTTCTAAATTTTTTTTAATTTGATTTAGGTAGTTTTAAAAGTTAAAAAAATTAATTTAGAAGAGATTTTAGGTCTTTTCATCTAAAAATCATACCTCATTTTCATGACATACCAAACATACTTTTAAACCCCATTTCCATTTCCACATCTACATCCACATCTATATCCATCAAAATGAATTCTGCGTACCAAACAAGCCATTAGAGCTTCAGTTCTAGAGTTTCAAGTTTCAACAAATGGGTTAGCTTTAAGGCAGTCAAAGGGAGAGATGATTTTGTTTGTTTGAGGACAATTATTTTTAAGGATAAAATAATCTTTCTTGTTACATATTAATCTCAAATAATTAAAAAATATGATTCATTCCACTTTTTTAAATAACATATCAAACGTTGAACCAAAACCGATCCTGTTTTAAATAAGATTTACATAATATATATATTAATTTTAAGGGAAGTTCATATATGTTTTTAAAATAAATGAAAAATTCTTGAAATTTATGTAAAATATAGGGATATTTAATGTATGAGTCCCAATCCCATTTATTCCACTTGTTGCCTCTGCTAACTATTTATTCCTTTTGATTAAAAGTGGTCTCTTGTAACCAAATTTGGTTGGTGTGGTGGTTCAACGCCTCGTCCCTTAAACATGTGGTCAGGGGATCGATCCCTGACTCATGTGAATGGAGCAAATCACTTGACCAATCCTTTAAAAAAAAAGTGATCTCTTGTGCTCTTTCCTTTGCCGGTGTAAATTGGCAGCGTGATGTATTGTTTTATCAGCCGTCATTTCATTATCGTCCGGCCCATTACGTAACAGGCCATAAGCCCATTACCTGACTTCAAAGGCCCACATCCCGTAAGCCTGTTCTTCAATAACCTGGGCCATAAAAGTACTCGCAGTTTGTTCAACGGCAAGAGGCTCAGTTTAGTGGGAAGGGTTAATTCTCAATAATGTGATGAATCAAGATTTGAACCTGAAAGATGTGTTTACATTTAGTATCTATCAGTGGCTTGAACAAGAATTATTTTCAATAAAAATATACATGTCCTTAACTAAAAAAATTACATTATTCATATTTTCCATTCTATATGTATTAAGCACGACAGGTGAAAAAAAAAATTATCGATCGCAAAAATCGTAAAGGACATACGGCCCCCATACGATGACTCGTTATTTCGTTTGCAAATAAAGTATTGCTTATTTTGAATAAATGATTTTTGAGAAATTTAACATAAATTCAATTAAAAAGGTATGTCCCATTTACATTTTTACACCAAGTTTCATACCCAAAACATTTTGTTAAATTTTTGTGTGTGGATAATTTAGCTTTGCAACTATCCCTGCCTCATAAACTCATAGTCCATATGATATATATGAACTTAGTTTAATAGTAATATAAAATTTATATCTAACGACACTTATTTTTTTGAGAGAAAAAAATATAGTGGCACCATTTATAAACTAATAACATATCACTTTTTGTCGAATAGAATATATGAAAACCAACAGTTGATTGGATCAAGTGGTAAGCGGTTTGTTCCAATTTAAACAAAGTCTCGAGTTTGAGTTCTTGTGTATGCAGTAGCCATTGTTGGGAGACTCACCCACCATTTCTAGATGCGCGACGCGGGTCTGGTTCGGATTAATTTGGACGAAGCTCTGGGTACAGGACGGAAAACAAAAAAAATATATAAAAAAATACCCTGTTTAGATTTTGTATAACATTTTTTTTATTAAATTATAAACAAGGTTCAGCCCAGACCTGTGAAAAGGGTTCAGTTCAGTTTCTAAATCTTGCGCAACACTTTATCGGACTTAAGGAAGTAATTGACAAAATCAAAAGTGAAATCCCAAGTTGATCGTCCCTTTTAAACTTTGAAACTTTAAAATGAATCTTCTTGAACTCTTATATTTAAATCTACTGTTGATCCATACAGTATACCCTGATCTGAATTTGATTTCTTAAATTTAAAAAGTGGTGATTTTGATCCTTTAAATTTATTCTGTTTAAAATTATTAGTCACAGTAATTTTAACGGAATTTAAACTAAATGTTAACGTCATTGATTTTACTTATATATTACTAACTCCATTAATTATTGTAAAAATAGTTTAATAATTGAACTAGATAATATGTAGACAATTCTTGTATAAACCGTCCATGTAATTTTAAACTTCTTTCTTTTTTCTTATTTTTGTATTTTTTATCTTTCTTGATTTTGGTCCCCAATATTTTAAACATATGGTTTTGATCCCTATAGTTACATAATAATTTAGATGTTTAACAGTGTTAATTTTAGGGATCAAAACAAAAAAATTTCAAAGTGTAGGGATCAAAACCAAAATTGATTAAAAGTATATGAACATTTTTAAACTATAATGAGTAACAATTTTAGATTGGATGGATTTGACCAATCACTTTTAAACTTGAAGGATTAAAACTCAAATCAAGATAAAATGTATGGATTTAAAATAAGTTTAACCCCAAAGTGCAGGGACCAATCACTTTTAGAGTAATTAAATATTTAATCAAATTGTTAATCAACAAGTATCCCTCTATAATTTTATTGAATATTATCTTCAGTCTTACCCTATCATTTTCATACAACTATAATTAAAAATTTGAGGGTACTGGTTTTAAAAAGTAATGAGATTATTTTAAAAAAATTGTGTGATTCAGTCCAAAAGCAAATATATATAGTGGTAGGTGGGCTGTGTGTGAGACAAGGATCATAGTAAACAACGTAGGTGTCTTGTCGTAGTTATATATGCATTCTATTCCATCACGGACGGACTATGACTATGTGCCTGTTTAGAAAGTCATTTTCCCAAACGGTGCACGTAAGTCGAGATAAAACCATCTCGAAATCTGTAAAAATCATCTCGAAATTCATAAAAACCATCTTGAAATCCGTAAAACCATCTCGAAATTCCCAAAATGCCTCAAAATCTGTAAAATTCATTTTTTCAACGGAATTCTCAAACAAGCACTATGAGTGCTTCGTAGGAAAATTGAAATTGAAGTGTTCACTTGATCAACGCCTCTTTTACAATTTGATTAATTAATCATTAAAACTTCGTCTATGAACTCTTTTTTCTTCGTTGATCTGCTCCTTGTTTTTAAGATATTGGGCTTATTTGAATTAACATTTTCAAAAGTTAAACACATGTTTAACAGTATTTTTTTAAAAATGAGATAATCTCCTTCACATATTTACATCGGCTTACGTAAAAGTACTTCTCTATCGTCACTACCAGAAAAATGCTATTTAGCGACGGAAAATCAGTCGCTAAATGGCTATTTTCCATCGTTAAAACAATGGTCACTAATATTTTACATAGTTAAATGGAAATTTTTTCGATGAAAAATAATCATTTAACTATAGATTTTTCCGTCATTAAATAACATTTTTTTGGTAGTGTGCGTTCCCAAACATGCACATTGATATAAGTTATATTGACAAATAAGACAGGAGATTTCAAATATGACTTTTGTATATAAAAAATTGGAATGCTGAATAATTCACCGTGGGGCCACTTGTGTATCTTTCAATGGACAAATTAAATATGTTGGTTTGACCAGTCTATCAATGTTGAAAATTCAAATTAAACTATCAAATATATGTGATTGAGTAGGCTAGAAATTGTGTTGCTGTATGTGCCATGTCTATCAAATTAAACTATCAATGTTGAAAATTCAAATCAAACTTCAATATGTATGTGCCATGTCACGTTTTAATAAGCAAAAAATTTAAAACGTGTAATAAAATTAAGAGCCATAAATAAAATTAAATTCAGAGATGAAAGCGAAACCGAAAGTAGAATAATATAATCAAATAAAATAAAAACATAATTGGGGAGGATGCAAGTGAAGTTTGAAATATGGCTCTAAATCCTCACAAACTGTTAAACACTTATGCCTTTGATACGGTGAAAATGGGAGGGTAGAAATGGAATTGGAATTGAATTCTATGATGTTGGCATGTTTGGTATGATGGAATTACAATTCCATGTAGAATTCAATTCCACCTAAATACCCAATTTCAATTCCATATTTAAACCTATGGAATTCATTTGGGTTCCATGGAGTCCAATTTTTTGGGACCAAAATATCCTTCCTTATGTAAAATAGTCTTTTTTGTTACATTTAAAAAAAATCAACATTCATGAAAAAAAGATATGGATTCCATCTTCATTTTCATGACATACCAAACGTAATTTTAAAACCCATCTCTATATCCATATCTATTTCCATCAAAAACAATTGTGCGTACCAAACGAGGTATCACTGATTAATTAACTAACAACGTTGAATATGATAAGCACAAAGAATAATAAGAGTTTACAGTTAATTAATAATTGATATAGCTTTTGATGAAGGAATATTGAAGGCGAGTGTCATGTCGATTAGGCATCAAAGTCATGCGAAATGCTTCCGAGAAGCAACACCACACATGTTTAAGACTCGTGCTTGACAATTTTGCACAATGTTAATCGTCAACTTGTCTTCCTTTAAATCTTATAATCCATACCAAACTCGTGCACAATATTAATACACTTTATTTCCTTTCATTTATTATATCCATGATTTTATTTTCTATAACATAGGAGATAAATTATAAAATGATCTCAACATGTTGGCTTGTTTAGC
>JANTPZ010085324.1:0-10593 GCA_025593235.1 Vachellia pachyceras
TAGTCTGAGGTGACATGGTATCTTATCAACAAATGTTTTCTCATATAGCTGAGTTTTTAGTGATTATGTAGTACAGCACAGTATACAATGTCTTATACTTATATTATCCTTGACAAGAAGATAATTTGATCACTAGATTTGTGATCAGGAGAATACGTTTGTACTCCCATCACACAAACACTAGTAACTACATTATTTCTTTCAAGAATTTTATAAGTACTTCTTGAATCGCCAACTTTTAGAAATCTCGTTTTCTAAAAGCTCCCAATTATTGAAAGTGTTACAAGGTGACAAATCATGTGAATAATAATGACAGGTTTCACAGCAATTCACATAAACTTAAACATATCACATTTCACAATATATTTAGTAATAGTCATACACCAAGTCATGTTCTAAATATATTAACAAAACACAGAGTGTAAACACATAAATCTAAAGCATAACACATCTTTAGATATTCACAATACAATATCGACTTTTATTTCTTCAGTCTTTTAAAGTATTGATTATTGTTCAACATAAGTTTCGTAGTTTTCTTTATTGCATCAACCCACATGGTTATTAATGTGAATGTGCTTATGCTCTAATTGCTGTACGGTGCTTCATCATGACATTCACATAGAATTCTGCAGTTTCATTATCAGTTTTGTTGTTAACATAGCTCCCACTTATATCATATATTTTTTTTATTCTTAAATATGGCTGTTCTCATTGCATGCCATAGCGGGGAAGAATGGTTGATCATCCTCTTACTCACAGTCGTGAGGTTTTGAATTGAATGAGAACGAGTACTCAGGACCTGGGTGGACATAGACCTCTTAAGGTTCAACTAGGCCCTCCTCAAGGTTTTGATTAGGACCCCCTTCGGGATCCTCTTCAGTGTCTTCCTCATGTCCCTATGAGAATCTTCCTCAAGATCCTCTTCAAACGATTTCTTCTTAAAATTCTCTTCAAATTCTTATTCAGGATCCTCTTTGTGAACATGTTCATCAACATATTCAATGCACGCTGGTCCGTAAGACAGTATTTCAATGCTATCTAAAATTTATTGTACCATTATTTTTAAAAAAATGGATTTGAAATTATTAAATTGAAAGATTATCAAAAATCTTTGACTAAGCATTGATTTTCGATAAAAACATATCTTGAATTGCCTCATAAAATAGGCAAATTATATATCAAAATGAAGCTCTTGAATTTTAGGATTTTTAAGAACAACCATGGCTCATTTGGACCATTCACGCGCCTACATGCGCCCCTAGAAGAAAAATTCTAGAAAAAATTCGAAAAATGGAGCAAAAGCCACTCTTGGCGGAGGCGCGTTCAAGCCACGCGCCGCCATGGATGTCTCTGTTCACATCACGCAGCGACCCATTGAATTCCACGCGCCGCCCCCTGTCATATGGTGTTGTCCACATGTCGAAAGGGCGTGCCATGTGGCCTCACTTTTTTAAATTAATAATAATTTTTTTAAATTTTTTTAATTTGGGCCTCTTATGGCCCAAAAAATATTTTTTTGAATTTTTTTATTTTGTTTGGGTTTCCCGTGGCCCAAATTTCTTTTGAATTTTTTTTGGGGTTTTGGGCCTCTCTGGCCCAGAATCCCTTTTTTTAAAATTTTTGGTTTGAGCCTCTTTGGCCAAGACAAAAACAATTTTTTCAATTTTGATGGATTGGGTTGACCCTAGCCCAATCCCTTTCTGGGTCGGGTTAACCTACCGATTTCTTGACCCGATTCGTGGCTCCATCTACCGATTCAGGTTAACCTACCCATTTCTGGGTCGGGCAAAAATTTTTTTTTTTTTTACATTTTCATTTTTTGAATTTTTTTCATACGGTTACTATTCATCTGATGTGTTTTCCGACAATATCTTCACCATCCGACGTCCATTTTGTGCGTCTTAGGTGTCCATTTCTTTGTTTCGATGAGATCTACATACTTGGAGCACTTTTGGAGCCTAATTCTTTCTCCTTTTCTCGAAAAATGTGATGGAATTCGTAACTCGTTTTTCTTCCGTAACTCCGCCGTCCCGTTTTCGTTTTACGTGTTCTTAATCTCCATGTTCTCATCTCGAAGAGATCTATGCTATAGATATGTTTTCTAAGCCTAAAGACGTCGTATTCCAAGAACCTAGATCTGGATCTCTGTTGTTGCGTTTCATTTTCTTGTTTCGTTGCTCGTTTTGATTTTGAGAGGCATGCTCTAAGATTTTTACTCACATATACACATAAAAATAACATACATGCTTGAAATTTGAATTGAAAAATGAAATGGCATGCTTTCATAGAATCACAGGCTATGCGAGAAAGCAAAACAAAATTATCATACATACACAGTGCATCTCAATGAACATGCTTACGGAAATTCATGAACAGTGAGTAAAATTGCCTCAGGAACCTATAAGCTCTGATACCACTAAAGGATTTCGGGCGTACCTGTAGATGCCGAATCACGAATCTGCATATACCACGCGGAAGATGAATCACGTGTGTGGATCCAAATACAATACACAGCAAATGCACATCGGGAGAAGAGAGGAGAGGAGAAGGGAACTTTTCATAGAAGGGAAGCGGGAGAAAAGGAAGTTTCTCCCTGCATTGTGTCTCCCGTCAATTGTGTGTTCTAATTGAGAACGTGAGAGTTATCCTTTATTAATTAAAGGAATATAACTGCCCATCAGAAAACTGTTCCCACGCAAATAGGATCTAATTTTCAAATTCACACTTTTGGGAATATTATAACTTTGTTCCCACAAATTCTCTTATTCGTACTGTTGCCCCAAAACACATTTTTGGACTTAATCCAACAAGGGTGGATTAGCCCATATTCCAACAAATAATTTCTTATAATAACTTTTGACTCAAAAATTTGTTCATAATAGTTCAGAAATTTTATAATTGCCTTCCCAGAGGCTCAATTACATTTCATATTACATTGATCAAAATTTGGGATACTACAGTAAGTCATGGCAAATTCCATCGGTTTTTTAGTAATTTTCATCAAAATTCAATGGCAAACACTTGAGAAATATAGGTATGATCAACTGGGAGATATTTCTTGGAGGTTTCTTGCTGTGATGGGTGATTTGGCTACATTTTGAATGAAGATTACATCTAATTGTCTTTCATGAATTAAACTAAATGAGCCATTAGGGCTTGCATTGCACCATTTAATATCTTAAAATGCTCCATGTCCTGTAAGAATAGTTCAGATTAAAAATGTCATTTAATTGTTATCGTTTTTAGTGAATGACGGCATGATACACATAAAACATGTTTATCTAAACAATCAAATTACCATAATTTATTTACATAGTTAACTTTAAGACAAAACTTAGATCAAATTATTTATATCTATTGTTTCAAGTTCTTCAGTCACATTCGTCATTTAACCTAACTGTTTGTTAATATGTGTATGCACACTCGTAAATTACTTATGAGCAATAGTAAATTCTCTTATGAAAGTTCCATAATGTATATTATGATTTGCAAATCTTGAAATGGACAATTGGTGTTTTGCTATTATTAGTTGTTAAAATTATATATGCATTTGTAAATTAACCTATGAACTCGACCTAATTGATATTAGCAACATGACCAAAATGGAGTTGGTTTCGCGTTAATCTAATATGATAACAACATCCATGTTCCTTCAATCAATAGTGTTCTCTAATTGGGTATTTTGAGCCAATTGTCTAAGACACAATTTTGGATGTGTGATATGTGATGCTACGTGGCATGATAATGTCCTAGTTGATGTCCACATCATACACAACTATCATTCAGACAGCGCGCGCACACATGTATTTATAATGTTTATGAAAGATATCATATCAAATACAAGCGAAGTAAAATAATATATTATATAAAAAAACCAAATAAAATGTTGGGACATATATCCCAAACATTTTTATTTATTTTGATATAATAGCGATATATAAAAAGCTTAGGCATTTTTGCAGGGCATTACTGATTAAGCTCGAAATGGCTTCCTTAGCAGATCAATTATTTTCTCATCCACTTGGAAATCTTTTTCAAGAACTTCGTCAGAGATTGGTGGATAAGAGCCAAATACAGCATTTGCAATAGAGATCTCTCCAGGATTTTGGCTACTTAGACTTGAAATGGCAACAGCATTGTGATCACCCAAATTGTATTGGAAGTGAATGAGACCAATTGGAAATAGAAACACGTCTCCCCTTTTCAGCACTTTGCTAAAGAAGCGATTGTTATCTTGATTAGATGTCACAAATCCGACCAAGAGAGTGCCTTCAAGCACTACAAAGATCTCGGAGCCACGTGGATGAGTGTGAAGAGGGTTCAAACCCTTTGGCCCAAAGTCAATGCGTTCAAGAGAGATGCCAAGAGTGTTCAATCCAGGCAAATTGTTCACGTCTACATCTGTGACGTAAGAGCCATAAGTGTTTGATGTGTCTCTAGGTATGTCCAATCCAGAAAAGAAAAAGTCCTCAGCTTTCACAACATTTGGATCCTTGCAAAATTTCCCGTTCACAAAAACTGCAAATTTAAAAGATTAAATTAGTTTGCTAAAATACAATAAATGAGTCAAACGTATCTAGATTTATTGTAATTTGCTCTCTAAACATTAACTTCAAAAGTTAAGTGTCTATATATATACCTCTTGGAGTAATCGAGTCATTGAGTGCGACGCAGAAATCTTGAAGAGGAGCTGGGTCATATGCCTGCACAAGAGCAGAAGCAAATGCCAATAGGGTAACAACCAAGTACACAGCTTTCATCTTGTGTGTATAAATCTCTCTCACTATCATTAATTGCCTCGTTCTATTCTCTGTGTTTATGAGTTTATGAATGGACTTACATGGAAGATTATAAACGCTATTTATATATGTAGAATCCCTTGATGTCGTCTTTAATTTGCTTGCAGGAAGCAAAGAAAGAGTTGGTATTTCTTTACGTGCTGCAACTTCTCTCCATTCGTTGGATGAAAGTTGTGACCTTGTTGACTAACTACGTATATGGATGCATATTTTCCCAAATATATGTACGAATTGTTTAATTAATTTATTAAGATGCCTTATTTTGACCTTTTCATAACATGAGTACTCAACTTCTAATTGTTTGAAGTTTTTAGCTTGGACTTTGAGATTTAGTGGCCAATCTATATGTTTAAGAAGGAACTGAAGAATCGGCCTTTGGTGCAATTTTCTATTGCTGGGTGTGTAGTTGATGGGTGCAGTTTCCCAATTAGTACTTTCATATATCAAGAATAAGAGAATTTGATTTGTATTATTAACCTTCATGACGTGACCAATTCCTTAAGTTCAATCTACAAGAGTGAATATTTATTTGATTTCCATATATCCTTCTTTTTGGGTACTAAGATTCACATTTTCACAACAGAAAATGAATTTTAATGACGGCTTTTAGAGGTGATAGAAAAAGTCGTCACTGAAAGTAAATTATTTTTTGTAGAGTTTGATAGGAATCAAATGGATTTGTCAATTCCATTTGATACCCTGCTTTGCATTCAACTATCAAGAGGTCACTTGGAAGAATACAATTAAGTCTTTTTTTATGTATAATTTTATTATTTAAAAAATGAGCGTGTCATTTTGTATTTAGTTGATTATTAAAAAGCTTTGATCTATTTTTAGATATTTTGAATTATCTTAAGAATCTTAAGAATATATTAATAGTTTTTAGTTTAGGATATTATTGTAGATATATGAGTGTCAATTAGAGATGTTAAGGATATTATTTAATATAACTATTCTTGCTTTATTTAAGTAGTTGTCATTATGTTATTATATTTTTTTAATATTTTAAGTTGTATTAGTGGTATTAAATTTCCTTATTTAAGGAGCAATTTGTATTCAGTTGTTTGAGGATGAATGAGAAGTTTTTCCTCAATAAGTATTATTTTATGTTTTTATTATGGATAGAATAAGTTTGAGTTACAAGAGAGTAATTGACTCTTGCGAAGCTTTTTATAGTCAAAGATCTAGAGCCATGTTCCTAGAGTTTTAGCTTATCACTTAGGTTGTAAAAGTTTTATCAACTTTAGTTAAGCATTTTATAGCTAAAGATTTAGAGACAAGTTACATTAAGGTTTTAACTAATCAAATCACTAATTCTAATATTAAATCTAATAGGTAAATGTCCTTCATATCTGTATCAGGAAGCATTCGTTTGATGCTTCTTGTTCGGACAAGAGTGCCTCGCAGATTTGGTGGATCAACAAAAAATTCTTCTCTGCTCATTGATTTGCGCTAATGTGATGGTTCAAGACATCAGTGATTTGCGCTATCCCATTAGATTTGATATTAGAATTAGTTATTTTGCCTTTTAATTCTGTTTTTATGCTTCTATATAAGACTTTGTACTGTTGTTTTAACGTATACCACTTCGTCTCTCATCGCAAAATAATAATAATTTTACGCAAAAATATATTTAATTATTCTCTGTCAAAAGGAATTATTTAGCCGGACTCCTATGCATTTGTCCAACTAGGGTGAAAAATATTTATCAAAACTCTTAAAAAAAACATTTATCAGACTTTCTATTAATTGGATGCATTGAACTGTACCACGTAAAAGTCAAACTCCATTTCTCATCAAACACAATTTTCCTTCTGAAAATAATGTAATGATAATGAAAATGTGGTCGCATATCGTTGTGATAACGAAAGAAATTATACAGAACGTAAGAAAATATGCTTACATCATGACTTAAATGGAAGAAAATATATGCATTTTGGTATTGATATATGTAGATTTTATGTAACTTGTATTTGACTGTTTATGTAGAGATTTTTTCAATTAGAAACTTTATAAAAAATTATAAGCTGCACGATTTACATTTGATTTTGAAGTTCATTGTCATATTATTCTCTAGGTAAATTAAGATGATGTTATATACATATCGAAGTAGTTTCGTGTGAAAAGATGTGTGACTTTGAGATTTACTCCCAAGTCAAGCATTCCATGTACCTACCTACCTACCTACGAATATTAATTGGATTGCTTATAAAATATATCCAATTGAATATTAATTGGGCAGCTGATAAAATATATCCAATTGATTAATTTTATAGACTTATACTACTTCTAGTCCACTCCACAGTACAATACTGACACTTTAACCAATTCACGAAAATAAAAATTAACAGTTAGTTCTGTTAATATATCATATATTGAAATTTTTTTCTACTTTTGAATGAGTATTAATTGATGGGATAATACAGGAAAATGAGTATTAATTATCCTAGAAATAACTTATACTTGAGAATTGAATCATTCTTCTAAAAGGCACCCGTCCTGTACTGTAGATTGAGTGGAATATATATACACACACAAGACAATACATATGGCCCACCGGACTGACTACAAATGAAATAATGAAATGAAAATGAAAATTTGGTTGAAGATTAAACTCCATAATGTGTGTTTCTTCTAATCACTTACTTGCCTTACCGGGTTAGTGTATGTTGAAAACATGGTCCTTGACGTAATGGTGCCACTTCTTTCTTATTTTAACTTCGTTTACAGGACAATTTTCAATTTCAATTACTCATAGTTATTTTACCCTCACAAGACTCACAGCTCACAAGTATTACACGTCATGTGACTATACGTGTAAATGGATGAGTCCTTTTCATTAAAGAAATTAATTTAACAATTAAAATAGTCATATGGACCGGCTGTTACTAGTTTGCAGTCATTTTTTTTTTATGTTTCGTAATTATATAAATATTTTTTAATTTTACTTATTTCCATTATTTTACCTCAGAATTCCTTTTTAAAGTAACATATTAGGAAAAGTAGTTTTGTTTTTAATTAGCTTCTCCAAATTCAATTTTTTTTAGTAAGGTATTAAGAAAATTCCAGTGAGAAACGAAATAAATTTAATTGATTTTCAAGGGGAAATTTATAATCATGATAGGCTCATACTTCAAAATCTTATTATGTCTTGTTCCTATTTCTGTTAAACTCATTAGGTCCCATCTCACACTTCTTCAAACTTAACTAGAAGCAATTAATATAATAGATGACATAAAGAGGGAGAAGGGAAGAAGCTTCGTCACATGCATTAAAATACATTTTATTTCATAATGTATTACAGAAATTATTTTTTATTTTTTCATCACTTTTATTTTTATAGTAACGTGGGTTATATTTTATGAAAGAAATAATTTAAATTAATGTATGAAAGAAATTAATGTATTCTAGAAATTTATGAAAGAAATTAATGTATTATAGGCATGGTGCTTATCCCTGTAATGAGCATTGAGAATATGAGTGTGCCAGTTACATTTTTATACTGAAATTTTATTATTTGATTTACTTGCAAATTCTCTATCAAGTGATTATTTCATAAAATACATATGTATTAAATTATACAGTCAGTGCTTGAATTAGATAGCTACAAGCATATAAAATTATACACGCATTTTATTGATTGAATTAACCACGTGTGATGAGAAGGACGCAGAGAACACAAAAACAAATACGTCTTTCATCACTTTAGATTTCAACAAGCAGATTATAAGGAATCATTTTATAGTTGATACAACTTATTTATCCATTAAACCGTGAATGTGCAGTAAAAGAGAAAAGGAATAATTTTCATAAAAAACAAAAGAAAAAAGGGAAATGCATAATTGAAGCAACAATGTATCCACGAAAGCTTCTAGTCAATAATGTTCTTTTCGGAGTACGACTTTAATTGCTTGATTTGGAATTGGAGAAGAATAAACCAATGTGTGTTAATTACGGGAAGCACAAGGCTTTGCAATTTTTATTGTCAAATTTTAGAATAAGTAGTTCGATTGCATAGATTGTGTCACACCTTCGTGTAGAGTACAACTACGAGCAAGGGTGATAATGACTAGACCACTTTAATGCTTTTCAAGCTTTTGAAGCTCCCATTGAGAGATATTCCCCAACTCAATGCTAGGTACAGGATAATGGTGACATGGAATGACCTCACACGGCAACCCACCAAGAAAGGCGGTCAGTTGTACAACCGCTACCTGGTTGAGCAAGGGGCTAACTTCAGTCAATTTGATATCAGAGCCAAGACGTAGAAGAGGATCTGGCCAACCATCAAGGATTGGGTTTGGGAGAATAAAGTTAAGGTACAGTTTGTATATATCTCTTTTAATTAAATGAAATTATTATTTTTGTATGAAATGGTGATTAACTTTTATTTGGGAATTTGTTGTAGACTAAGTTGCTATGTAGTGTGCGCACAAAGAGTATTATGTCTCAAAAATGGGAGAAGGGTAGAAGAACAAGTGAAATCGCTTGTACCACATGAAGAATAAGGATAGGACGAAGATGGCGTAAGAGTTAGAAGCACATGTCCCTAACATGATCGAGCTTGTAAATTGGTCAAAATTTGTGCGATACAGGAGGTTACCGGAGCAGAGAAATGTGTCCAGGCGAGTTGTGCAAAACCGCATTCGATAGACAAACCACAATACTGCATGATCGAAGCCGTTCTCCGTCAATTACACTAAGAAAAGAGGGAGGACTGGAGGGCCACTTTTGGAGATATGTTTGTGCCATCCTCATACACAAAGATGGGATCCATTGACACATGAGACTAAAGAAATTATTGTAAGTTATATGAAATTTACTTAATATTGTTTTTTATTCCAAGAGTGTATTTAGCTAACTGATGTTGAGCTTAGGGAGACCTAGGAGTTAGTGCTAGACCCCACTACCTCACTTAGAGTGGCCATGGATTGGTGTGATCAGCACCCTGGATGACTTTCAGGTTTTGGGATTAAGGTGACTCAGACAGTTGTCTTTGGGGGAAGAAGATATGAAGCCACAACTTCATCTGCTGTAGCTGCGGCCCAGACAACCACATATGGGCCCATAAGGCATGGTGATTTTGATATGGACAGAGAGTCACTGCGTGCTGAGATCCAAGAACAATTGCAAGAGTTATAGGCGCAGGTCCAGACCAGATGCAAGCAACTCAGGGAGTAGACGCAGATGCAGGTGCATATGGAGATGTAGAAACATACTACAAATTCTTTGCTGCAGATGGCAATTTAGGTGGTTTAACCTGGCATTGCTCCTCCACAGCTACCTCCTATGTCGAGCTTCTACATGCCTCTACCAAATCAGCTAACCCCATCCCTAAGCTCCTCCACCACTCCCTCCAAGGAGTGAGGACCCTCCCCAACCCCTAGCTTCTCCTATGGATTAGGATGAATCCCATCCTCGGTAGTCAGACGATTAATTTTATTTTTTCATTATAAATACAATTTAATTTGAATATATTCTTGTATTTATTTGAACATTTAATATTAATTAGTTATATTTGAATCACAATTTTATAATTACTTGTTAATAATTTATAAAAATATGAAATTTAAATTTAAAACCATATATTGAATGTGTATTAATTTAAATTTAAAACCATATATTTAGTCACGGTTCCTAAATTGCTACCTAAACCACCACGAAAGTTTAATTTTGGAATAGTTCATGAACCACTGCAAATTTGAAATTCAAATTTGTGTAAATCAAATTCGAATTTTGAATTTGTAACTATTCTTTAACCGCCGCATAATCCAACAATACTTAACTTTTG
>JANTPZ010085335.1:0-18818 GCA_025593235.1 Vachellia pachyceras
ATGCCTTATGTTTGGATCAATCTGGGAGAACGATGCATCACGTGGTTTAATAACTTCACTTGCTAGACTAATGCACGCTTGCAACACTCTGTGAAAATATCTACTAATGGTTTCCCCTGAATGTTGAAACCTCTCCTGTACCATCCTGTTACCATGTCCATGGCTGACAGTGAGCAAAAACAAGGCAACCATTTCTTCAAAGCCCATGCACCTTGAATTTTGTAACCCATGTTCAAGCAATTTATAGCATAGGTGGTTGAATACATTCTTATCCATTCGAAACAATTCATGAAACCGTGTTGGATTACCTTGCAGCACTTCTTCTACCCACAAATAACCGGTAAGGTTACTTGTTCTTTTTGGTTCTTTACAAACATACGGCATTATGTATTGTGCCGTTAATGCATAGACCTGTTCATCTTCTGTGATATGATGCATCAACATGGCCATAAGTCAGAGTCACTTAATTCGGTGTCGTCATCAGATGCTTCACTCTCCATCGAAGCTCTCATCGTTTCATCATCTGAATTAGCCATATCTTAATATCTCCTGTGACATATTTGGAATAAAAGTAAGCGCATCACATGTACATATTTCGACACAAGAGAAACAAACATGCAATACATTAAATTTAATACATAAGGTATGTCACATGTGGCACAAATAATACACTGCATTTCGAAATCATTTAAAAAGGGGGTTTGGATTGGCGGCATTATATTTCAAGAAATCTACCATGTGGTCCCTTCGGTTCGCACTACTATAGTAAATATGTCCCTAAATTTATATGATGCCAACATATTTAAACAGCGTGTAAGTAAATCCGGGTCAGATGTAATTTCCTCCAGCACATATATTTCCAAACTAAGCTCAGCGGCTGATGGAACCGGATCTTTCTTCGTTGTTTTCTCTACCATATGCTTAAAGCCCCTCGCATTGCTTTTAGAGTTAACAGCCATCTCACTAAATGCAGAGGCTATTTTGTGTGAGGGAGGAGCTTTCTTCTTTGGCTGTTTACCTCACCCGCCATACCGCTTCCGCTTATCGAGACTTCCAGAACCACTCCGATGACTAGGTCCTGAGTGTTGGCTGTTTTGTTGGATGTTCATTCCTTCAAATTCAGCGTTGACTCCGGCAGCACGTTCACCAAACGAGTCATCTTGACTGTCATCTGACCCTTCTGTTAGGTCTTCCTCCTCCTCCTCCTCCATCTCCTCCTCGTCGTTGAAGGTGGGTCGATAACAATCATCATCGGATGGTCGGGTTGGGGGCCATGAAGCTGATGGTGCAAACATATATGCTCCTGATGCCATCACATCCTTAAATAATATCCAGATTTCTGAAGCAAACCTTAAACCTCTATGCCTAAACCATTCGTATTGTGGATTTTCCTGCGACCAAGCCATTACCCCAAGTAAGCGTGTGAAATCATAAATTGAAATGCAGTAAAAAAGTAAAATCATATATTGAAATAGAGTAGACAAGTGCATACCTATAGTTTCCTATCCCACCATTCCGGTTCAGTTGAAATCGTATTTGTGACTGGATCATATCCTAAACCTGTCTCTTTGGATATTAGTTGATCCCAAATCCTCCAATCTCTCCTCAGGTTATCCAACCTATTTTTTAATTGGCTAACATCATAGCCTCTACTAGTTTTTTGGTTAAACTCGTTCACATTGGAGGTCCAAGCTTTTCTGGTGAAGGCTCCATTCTTTCGTTGCTTCTTGAAATGCTGCTCAATGCAAGCGTTTAGAAGCACCTGAGTTTGTGTATCATCCCATACTGCTTTACATTTTTCCCTACCCTTACCTTTCTTGAAATTCATGATTCTAGATGCATCGCAATAATCCACAATGAACAGAAGCACAATTACAAAGATGCAGCAATAGATGTATAGGAAACAGAGATAAATAAATTGTAGTAATTGAATGCAAGAACATGCAATCAACGAATTGTATAATGATAGTACATCACAAGTGGCAAAGTAAAATATCGATGTGATGGGGAAAAACCATTTTAAAATTCAAAAAAGCATTCTAAAATTTCCATTACCCCAAAAATTGCTAAAGTCAATCTAACATTTTAAAATATCATTTCAAAATTCGAAAAAACATGTAAAAAATCATTAATTATAAAGTTAAATACGATGAAAAATCATTGTAAAATTACTATTAGGATCTATACAATTTAAGGTATGTAAAATTATTGTTATATTGGTAAAACTACTAACACTGCGTTATTTTAAATTTAATGATGAAGGCAAAATCATTTTATTTATTTGAATACTAATATCATATTTATCTTTTTATGTAAATAGTAATATATAACATATTTATTTGCGTTATAGCGCTTTTTATAATTTGTTTCCCTTGTAAGTAGCTTTACAAAAACACTTTTTAACTTGTGTTTTTTTACTAGATGATTTCCGCCTCCTCTCCCTCAAGGTCTAACAAAAAAAGCAAAAAAATATGTTACGTTAAAGGCCGTTTCTGGTTCAATCTCGTGTTTTGCGGTCAAACAGCTGATTTGCATGTAAAATCATTTGGAATAAACAACTGGTTTTTAAAGATTAATGGTTTTGCAAAATCGAAATATAAAACCTGCTCAGAGCAACATCAAAACATTCACCCAGATGTGAGCAAAATCCAAAAATACAACACAGGTCAAGATATGAGTTACATCTCGTTGTAGCTTGAAATTTTCCAAAACCAGATCAAAAAGGACCTACATTTCTCGCATGAATAATAGGCTTCCATACCTCAAACATTTGTTTATGAACTTTGAAAATAGAAATCAAAATCGTGCCAGAAATCTCAGCCCAAACGTTTCTCTCAAACACAACCTGCATAACTCAAAAAAGCTCCGAGGCTCACCTTCCTGGTTGGTGCAGATAAGAGGCAAAGGTCGCGATGAAGGACGATTTGTGACTGCAGATTTTCACCCTGATGACTAATCAACGATGAAGCAACTTGTTGAGGCAGATCAGAGACCAATCGAAGCTGAAGGTCGACGACAAACTTGGTGCTGCAATCAGGATCACGAGAGAGCGATTAGTGACGGAATCCAAGCTTTGCCGACAGAGAAACGCACGACAAGGTGAGAATAAGCAAACGTGAACTGAGGAGAGGACAGTGAGAGTGCCATTGGACAACAACGAAACATCAATAAGCTAACAATGCCCAAGGAGTAAGACACGCACCTGCAAATGAGGGGAAGAGGAGCAAGCCGTGAGCGTCGGGTACAAGTCTGAGCTGTAGATCTGAGGTGCATAAAAGGAGGAAGCCACGTGAGTCGCCTTCGATGTTTGAAGAGTGTGACGGAGGCGCGACGGCAAAGGCAAGAAGGTTGTGAGAGGAAGGAAAGCAAAGCTGAAACGATGGCAAGAGCGAAGCCGCGAGTGCGAAGAGAGAATTGCACGAGGGTTATGAAGGAAAGGGAATGGGAAGGCGAAGAGGGAATCTGCAGCGTGCAGCCGACGAGACCTAAGGCTGCAAGGATTCCTAACCAGTACGGCGAGATTGAAGCAACTATCACCTCGCGTGTCAGAAGCCGTTGGACGCATTCATTTGCAACGGAGCGTTTGAGCAGAATGGATTTTACAAACGGGCCTGCCAAACATAAACCCATTTCGCCGATCAAACCAAAATCCATTTTACAGCCCAAACGGGCAAACCAAACACACGCTATGCATTTTTCTTGTACTGAATTTCATGCCTTTGTAAAGTTTCCACAAGGCTCTAGATGACTGATGCAGGATAAGGGAGGGGAGAGGGAGAAGGGATAGAAAGAGAAGAGAAAGAGGGAGAATAGACAAGGGAGAACAGAAAAAATGAGGAGAGAGCCAAACAAAAAATGGATATAGCTTAGATGATGAAAAAATCAATATTATTCAAAATCATCAAATGTACAAACCAAATGAGTTGATATGATATTTATAAATCTTATCTAACCTTAGAAATTATTGACATAACATTCTAAAAATTTAGAATTAAATGAAAAATCAAAATTAATAATAAAAAATAATAATCACTCAATATTAAAACTCGAATATTCCCTAATGATAAATATCTGAAATCTCGTTTCGCAACTTAGAAACTGTGTGTGTTTGGTTCAGCGACCAAGTGGCTTTTAGAGCCTAAAAGCACGATTAGGCTATTTGGAGCGTTTGGCTCAGCGTCTTCACCGAAAGACTTCTGTTGGAGAAGGAGCTTCTGGCCAGAAGCTAAGAGAGGGCACTGTGGAGTTCGTTGAAGCAGTAAATCATTTTGGAGTTCGTTGGAGCATTAATTTTGGTCATTATGCAATTATGCTTGACCTCCATGAACGAATCTCTCTTCCTCTCTCATGATTCGTCTTCCTCAGCTCAAATCTAGTATAAACCCAGAAACTCAAATATGGTATTAAACCAAATGAGCAAACCCAACATCGAAGGTTCAAGGATTCTTTACCATCAACAGTGTGGTGAAGAATAAAGGTTTTGGGAAGAAGAAGATAACAAAATCCAGAGTTAGATCCAGGAATTAGAAAAGAAAAACAAAGAAACCACTCCACCTGAGTCCCAATTTGTGAAATTATTTATAGAAATTAACAGGATTTGAAAAGACCCTTTCTGTTAATCCAGGCATTTAGCCTAATTAACAATTAATAAACAATTAACCATGGTTAAAGAAGAATTTTTTTCTTTCCATTTTTTTAAAAAAAAACTTTTAAAAAAACTTTATATCTCATTATTTACATTAATACTTTTGGATCTAGGGTACAACATCACCCACAAATCCATTATAGTAAGTCAACACATAAGACTAATAGCACATTCCACATTAGGGTAAAACCCAGCCCACTAGTCTTCATTCTTTCACATTATCACATACATAAGACTAAGGGCATAGTTCACATAAGGGTTAGCACCCAGCCCACTAATCCATATTCTTTTCCATTGTAACTTCAGCACAGGATTTAGATACAAACACTATTAGCCCAAAGAAAATAGAATTAGAAATATGATGACCCTATGATGGCAATATATATATATATATTACAATTTCCATAATTCCAGAGGCATACAAGGTTACAAACGCTTATGCCTTTGCCTGCTTTCCTGGACCACTATTCTGACAAAAGGTCTCGCCTGAAAAATGTTAATACCACGGGGTGAGACATTAAGTCCCATAACCAAAATCAATTTATAAAATATGCAAGAAAGGAATGCAAGCTAGAGAAGCAGGTTTATCAGCAATAACATTAGGATTTCAATAATAAAATAAAACATAATACTTTCAATAAATGAAACAATCCCCACTCATTCATCCTGCTCCCCCTTAACTTCTGGATGTGGTACACTCTTTCAATGCTAGTATACCCGGCCAAAGGTTAGCTAGTCACATCAAGAACACTGCCCCCTTCCATGTCACCACCAAATATACCGTAACAGGAAGGTGTCCGCCCAAAACACTCAACTCAAATCTGGGCCAAGAGTGAGAGAGCCGATGGGCACATAACAACGTCATCTCTTCCACACAACCCAATATATTCCATAAAATAATACAATAAATTCAGTGATATGTATTTTTCTTTTATCAACATCCCACAGTAATAACAATCCACATAATTCATAATCACCACAATAGCAATAATCTCAATCATAATCACCACCCATACATATGTATTGGAAAATACACTGCTTCACTGATAAATATAAATATTCAACATATATATGATCTTTCAAAAACATATATAAATATTATAAAACACTCAACTCAAATCTGGGCCAAGAGTGAGAGAGCCGATGGGCACACAACAACGTCATCTCTTCCACACAACCCAATATATTCCATAAAATAATACAATACATTCAGTGATATGTATTTTTCTTTTATCAACATCCCACAGTAATAACAATCCATATAATTCATAATCATCACAATAGCAATCATCTCAATCATAATCACCACCCATACATATGTATTGGAAAATACACTGCTTCACTGATAAATGTAAATAAGTAAGGTTTCAAAAATACCTTACAGTCCATAAAGTGTATATAAAATAAATTAACCCCGATTACCTGAACTCCAAGCTTAACCTCGACAACTCTAGAAGCCAAGAGTACAATTAATTACATAATTAATTTTGCTCAATTAATTTAAAAATTTTGAATTAATTACTTAAAATTTACAATTTCGTCTTATTGTACAAAATCCTCAAATTTAAAATATACATATATGTGAACATAAAATTATTATTTAATAAATATTATATTTCTCCAAAAATATAAACAGTTGAAAATATTAATAAAATTCCCAATAACTCACATAAGTTATTTAATAAAATTCTAATTAACCAAACAGTTCAAAAATAACAAATTGTTATATCTATTTCTACAACAAATTATTATAAAATAAAAAATGGCCTAATGAAAAACACAATCAATGTAAAATTATAAACTAAAATCCATCTACAATACTATGGACTTATATTGTCAAAACTTAAAACTTTTTAAGATACTAAATGCAAAAATTTCTTCTGATTAGAATAAAATTAACACCGTTAGAAAGATAAAAATATATAGAACAATTTGTATAAAGAAGCTTGTTGAAAAGAAGAGATATTAATTACCTAAATTATCTCAACAAAGTGAATTAAGATTCACGCCTCCTTCACTCCTCCGAAGACAGATGAAAAATGGAGAGGAATGAGATGTGTGAGTATTTATAAACTCTCTACGCCTCTCACTCACGCACTCTCCTTCCCTTTCTCCCTGTTTTTTTTCCTTCGTTCCTAATTTTTTCTCTGACTTTTCTCCTCTCACTTTCATTTTTTTCTTTCTCCTATCAAGCTACTTGTCCCTTTCTCTCTCTTTTTTTCTTCATATGCTGACACTTTGTTGGCATCTCTTTTTTTTTGATGTTACAAGATCAGATCCAATATATCTAAAGCAAGAAACCATCCCAAATTTCAGGTCCTTCCTCTTCCTCTCACAACTTCTCCTTCGGTCCTTCCACATTCATCCTATCGCTCAGATCAGCGACAAAGGAGAGGAAGTAAGGGCCGATGAAGGAGCCGAGAAAGTGGGCAGTGCGCTTGGGGACGGGGTGGGGTTAGCAATGGTGTTGGCGTTCATGTTGAGGGAGAAAGACGCTTGAGCAAGAGAGAGGGGAGGGAGTGGATGCATAAAGTAAGGGAAGATTTTTCAAAGACATGAAGAGCAGAAGGACAAAGGGTGAAGAAGAAGACGAAATGGACCTGGAAAGAATGGCAACGATGATGGTGAAAGCAGGAAGAAGTTCCAATCCAACTTCTCCAACGGTACGCCTCCCTTATTCTTATGCCTCCCTCTCTTGTAATTTTTCCTTTTTGTTAGATGCTTTAAAAAATAAAAAAAAAAGGAGTAACTGTAAATCACTAAAAATGTCTATAAACTTGTTAACTAATTTTTATCATCTCATTTTTTATCAATAGGTGCTAAATGTGTTTTTTTAAAATAAAAATTAAAAAATAATGATGATGTAGTTAAAAATATAATATGATGGTAAAAAAATTGAAACATAACTAATGATGATATTAGTAGTTAATTGAAAGAATTTTCTTTTTTCATGATATTTAATTTACATATATTTTCAGTTACTCTTTTTTTATTTTTTGTCATTTTTATCCTTAAATTTATCATAAATAGCTAAAATAAAATATATAGGAATGTATGGCATTTAATGAAATTCATGTCATTTTACGTAATTTGTCACAAAAATCATTTCTATAATGTTTATCCAAACGCTTTTTCTTTTTTTGAAAAAGTTAGTTCTTCTACCGCTAATTCAAACATAAATCACGTTACATTTTTAACTTCTACTCAGAATTCATTTTCCAAAATAACTTTTATAAAAAAATTTCACTTCTCCACGCTTATTCA
Organism: Vachellia pachyceras; assembly: GCA_025593235.1. Classification (NCBI taxonomy): domain Eukaryota; kingdom Viridiplantae; phylum Streptophyta; class Magnoliopsida; order Fabales; family Fabaceae; genus Vachellia; species Vachellia pachyceras. The sequence continues at coordinate 7,910 of JANTPZ010085335.1, forward strand.
TCAACTTTCACCCGTAGTATTACCATGTCAGCAACCTACAACCAGAGTTCTTTCCACGTAGAGCGAGTAAGGATTCAATCGACAGGCTTACAGAAGTATGCAGCATGCAGGCTGCAAGGTAATAAAAAAGAATACAAGGACTGACTTAAAAATTTTCAAATTACGTCAGCCCCATTTAAAACTGATGTATTTGCAGGGGGCCAAACCTGTTCTCTCCTTCAGTTTTTCACTCGCACAAATCACATGTCCAGGTCCAAACTGGGTTCATCCAGCCCACCCAGTAATTAATGGACCCAAGATGACATCAGTATTCATGGGCCAGGCTTTTGCATTTTTTGGAAGTGAATGATGGATAAAGAAAGACAAACTCTTGATCGGCTCATAAAATGGCTAGTTACTGAGGCCATCTTATTTTTGCAAGTATTGCGAGTTCTGCATAAATTGGCTATGTTACTCATAGGTCAGTGGTGTGAAGCTTTCTCACAAATGGAAGGTGATGGGTTCAATTTTACTTGTAATCAAACAATCTCTTTTCAACAGAGTTTATGAGTTTTAGCAACAGAAGCTGTAAAGTTATGAAGTCAGCACCAGATGAACATTTGCATGTGTGTTTTGAGATATGTTAGAAATGAATTTTGTTGAATATTCCATTCTTATTAACTTTTGATGTCTTATTTCTGTTTGTTTATTTAGTGGCCCTCTAGCACATTAAAAAAAAGAATGCAGCTCAAGATGATGAACTTCTGAGGCCAGACGAGGGAGGGGACTATCTCAAGCATCGTATTGGATAGGGAGCAAAACGTCACTCCAAGATTAACGTATCATACGGCTCTTAACACGCTTTTTTGGATTATTGGCTTGATTTAAGTTCTTGAGTAAGTTTAAGGACCAATTACTATCTGACTGTGTCGTATTTAGCTACTTTTGAACCAACTAAGGAACCATCTTGAAAACGGTTTATGTATTGACATATATTTGAACTAGAAACCTAGCATTTGATTGGTCAAAATACCTTATATTAGATCAACTTCTATTGGCGCAACTAGGATTTTTATGTTCGCACATCCTACATCATATCACTAAACCAGTGCATAAAACATGCTACCTTATTTCACCTACCGATATTGTATCCATTTAGGAATGCGGTAGAGAAATACTTTTACGCAAGTCGAGGTAAATATGTAGAGGAGATTGTGACCGTTTGGCAACACGTTTGACATCCTCAAAAGCACGTTCAACAGTGTTTTTCCGCAAAATGAGATAATCTCATCCACATATTTACCTCAGCTTGTGTAAAAGTACTTCTCCACCGCTTTACCAAACGGACCCATTATCTCGTTCTGCCAAAAAAGTATGTTGAACATGTTTACACAGAATAAATAAACTTTTTAAAATAAGTATATTGATCATTGATATAAAATATAGTAAAAATGATGGGAAGGCACAATACCTGGTATTTAGATATTAATAATATTATTATTTTAAGTTATTTTAACGATGAAGGCATGAACAGCAACAAGAGCGCACGTGATCGAAGGGATCACCTGCTCTCCGCAGTGCTGCATCCGGCAGCCACTCAACGAACAAGCTCCTAACAGACAAAAACGCCCCCCATATTTAATTAATTAAATTAAATGCGCCTCTCAATTTGGCTTATTTAACCTCAACTAATTATTGTCCCATTCCTCTTCAACCAAAATCTACAACTGCCATCTTCACCACTGAAGAATGGGGAAATTGGTAAAACTTCTCTATTTAAAAAATTTACTCACCATAATGGTAAGATGTGTTTTGTTTTACATAGAAGTGTAAAGTATAAAACTATAGTTTATATCTCTCTTTGCCCTTGCAGGAATTTCAAGGAATGTCAACAATATAATTTAATATAAATTATTGTGGGGGTCTTTTATGATTAAAGATTTAAGGACGAGTTCCTCCTAGGGTTTTAATTGATCGGTTGGATTGGAAGAGTTTGATCTACTTTTGTGAAGCGTTTCATAGCTAACAACCTAAAAATAAAGTGAGAAAGAGAGGGCTTTTTACCGAATTTTCAGTCAATCACAAAATTTTATTCTATCCAACTTTAATAGGGTGCAAGCATGGAACACTGTATTTTGTATTTTCTGGGGGGGGGGAATACCGTGCAATTGGGTTGTCTATGTTTTACATTTTTAGCATGGTATGAGAATGATGAGAACTTCCTGGATCTTTACTTCAAGAGTTGGATAACTACTAATTTACGAATATTAAATGAATTATTTAAAGTTATTGTAAACATGTGTTAATTTCCATAGGACATCATTTTCTATTACACATATGCCCTGTATTCTTGATACATACCCTTTTACTATCGGCAATTAATAGAAATATTTTAAGGGAAAATTATAAAGTTAAGAGATAAAATCGACAGGGACAATGCATTTAAAACAAAAATAAACAATTTGTCAATCTCCAATGTTTAGGGTAGGAGGCAGCATTGCAACACTCTTTTTATCGTATTCATACATTATAAGTGTGATTAAATTTTTATATGAACATATAATTTTACTATTCATTTTTTTTTAATTCTTGTGAGTATAATATATATTAAACATGTGTAAAACATGAAGGTTGTTTGTTTAATTTTGAAACATAATTAATTAGATTTGAGATTTTTTTATTTCAATAAAATACATCAACAATATATAGTTTACAAATAAGATCGTAAGAGTATTTGGAAAATCTTTTTTCTTGACCCGGGGATTAGATGCTAATGCAACATGGGAATAATGATTATCTACCGATAAAGAGTTTTCGTTTGATGAAGTACAGGCATCCTTTTCATCAAAATAATTTCATTCACGTTGATATTAAGGACTAAAAGTGGATACTATTTCTAACGTAAATTTAAACATTTAAGGGCAAGGTCACTATTGATGGATTATCTTATTCTGTTGTTGAACTTGATCCGATTGGTTGCTAATGTGCTTGTTTGGGAACTTCGTTCCCCAAACGGTATACATAAATCGAGATAAAACCATCTTAAAATCTGTAAAAATTATCTTGAAATCCATAAAAACTATCTAGAAATCCGTAAACTCTTTTCTCTCAATGGAACTTCTTTCTTCCAACAAAATTCCCAAACATACACAATATAGGGCTTGTTTGGGGAGGCCGTTTGGCTCCCCAAAATCAATTCTTACGTTTACCGAGATAAAATTCCTCTTCCATATTTACCTCAAAATCTGTGATCGTCCTTGAACTTTTCAAATAAACCCATGGAGCTTTGATACAAGGTGAAAACATTTGACAGGGAATTCACAAAACAGGAACAAAAAGGAGGGAGGAGTGTGTGCATGGTGGTGTGTGGCCCATATAAAATGCAGAGCTTGGGCCGTCCCTTCGCGACCACCTCGATGGTGCAGGGGACGCACAGTACCTTTTGTCTCTGCTTTTGCCTTTCGCTTTATTACTCCACCCACCCTCCTCCTCCCTCTCCCACCTACCCCTCCTTTCCCTTTTTCACTCTCCCTTTCTCTCTCCTCCCACCTTCCTTCAAAGTTCATACCCCAAGTTCTTATTTCTTCTCACTCCTCCTCATTAATTCTCTCACCTTATGCATTAGTTAAGGCGCACCTTTCCCATCACTTACCAATCTTTACTTTCAGTCCTACCTTCATTCCTCGTCACCCTCCTTTCTCTCTACTCCATTCGCATGCCCCTCTCTCTCTAATCCATGCTTTGTTTGTTTTAATCTACAAGGTTAAACACTGTGGACATGTGATTATAGGTTAACTTGAACCAACCATCTCTCATCACTTGCACGAAAACTTCAATTCCATTGGTTGAAATCCTTCCCACATGCTCCTCCTCTTATGAAAATATTCAAACTAATTCACATGCACAAGTAAAAACAGTCAAAACTTAAGAGCATTAAATTTACGATCAGATTTGAGTGATTTCCAATATTAATCTTATTAACCATGCTAAATTTACTTCATCATTATATAGGGTTTGTTTGACAAAAAGTTGAGTATGGCCAAAACCACGTTCAGCAGTGTCTTTTTTACAAAATAAGCTAATTTCATTTACATATTTACCTCGATTTACATAAAAATCTTCTTTACTGCGTTTCTAAACCAGCACATAAAAGGATTTTAAGAGAGAGAGAGAGAGAGGGCTGGAGTACTTCCATGCGTTTTGATTATAACCAGATTTGGGGCCACTCTTTAAAAAAATAAGGCAGTGACATATAATAACATATCCCTTCACTTTTCATCCCTCTTTTGTTCCATTTTTCAAGCTTGCCTTTAGTCTTCTCCCCTTGCTCATCATTCCCACATGCCGTCAACTTTCGAAATGCACCCTTCAATCATACAACCTATACATATACCATTCACTATATATATAGGAGTGAATTGTCTTTTTTTTTTAAAAAAAAAAAGAGCACTTGAGAGGGTCACCAACCGCCAGATATCACACCTTTATATTTTGTTGGGAAAGAAGGCTGCTGATGGTACAAGGCAAAAATGTCCAAGTAAGCAAATTTCCAACTAGCCCTGCTTACTCAGCACTTATATACGTATTAAAAAATTACTATCAATATATTGGTCCTGGTTTGAAACACGTTTGAAAAAGTTAAATATGCGTTCAATAACGTGTTTTTGAAAAATTTATTAGGAGAAATGATTTACGGATTCCGAGATGACTTTACGAATTTTGATATGCCTTTGTCTTGGTTTGCGTGCACCGTTGAAAATAAGTGTTTTCCAAACATGCACACTGTTTTCCCGCAAAACAAGATAATCTCCTTCATTTATTTAACTTATAAACTGAAAAATAACTTTTTTATTGTGTTTTCAAACAAGACCCATTGCAGTAACTAACCAAGCTTTATCATACAATTTCAAGGAACTAGAGCAACTAATGGCCCGTTTGGTACGGTGGAAATGTGAAGATGGAATTGGAATTCAATTCTATGATGTAATCATGTTTGGTATGATGGAATTACAATTCCATGTGGAATTGAATTCCACCAAAACCCATAGAATTCAATTCCATACCCAAGCCCATGGAATTCATTTGGGTTCCATGAAACCCAAATTTTTTGGATCAAAATATCCTCCATTGTGTAAAATAATATTTTTTGCTACATTTAAAAACAAAATAACCATTTATAAAAAATGATATGGATTTCATGTTCATTTCCATGATATACCAAATATAATTTTAAAGCTCATTTACATATCCATTTATATTTCCATCTCCATCTTCATTTTTATTTCCATTTTCATCAAAATCAATTACATCGTACCAAACCAAACAAGGCATAAAGGTTCGGCCAATTAGCTAATGAGACTAGAATTTAATAAATGGTTGGTCGCATTTACCACTAGCTATTGTCAAGCGTAGAGTCAAATGATTGACAGTTTTCATTCAACCATACGAAAACAAAATCTTATTGAATCTTAGACGCAAGGAATACGTAACGATTCATTTTTATTTTTTTAAATTGTTTTAAAAATCCATTAATTAGGTGTTGATCTTGTGATCTCAAAGTATCAAGGTACAGGAAATCGAACTGGTGATTGAACCGGTTAAGGCAGTGGGTCAAGGGTCAATGGGTCAAATCGGAATCAAACCGGGATTTAGACCAGCGATGAATAAAAAAATTAAAAAATAGATCTTACACATATTGACATAATCACATCATCCAAAATTCTAAAAATCTAAACAGTAAATTCCATTACTCAAGGTAACAGTTATCAAACTAATTATATATTTTTTATTTATCCATTATCTAACAATCGTTATTTATAATATCAAAATGTTCATTCCACTAAAATATCAAGACATAACAAAAGCTGCACCCTTTCACGATTTTTCCACCATCTTCCTCGCCACATTATTTACCCTTTTTTGTGATTTTTTATTAACAACTTGGGAGCTGGGCTTTTATTTTCTGGTTTGACGGAAGTTATCTAATAGCAAGCTGAGCTTTTTTTCTTGTTCAATCACATCACTATGACACACACTCATAAGGGCGAACAGATAGAGAGGCTACAAAAATCTGCTATATTCGTAGCCATGCGGTGACCGCCTTCCTCCATCCCTTTCCTTTGATTGAAGTCTGCAAAAAATCCACCATCTTCCTCCATCTCTTTTGCAACTTCCCTTTCCTCGCCCCCGACTAATCTAACCAACGGCCTCCTAGTTTTGTAGCCGTGCAACGACTGCCTTCGAATTCATTCTTCTCAACGTCACCAACGCGGCTTCAACGCTCAATGAAGTCTCAAACCTGTTATATGTTCTGCACTTCAACGATGAACATTAGTTCTTCTCTTGAGATCCCTATTTACTATTTCTTCACCTTTGAAGCTGTTGCTATTTGATTTCTTTTTGCTTTCTTGTTCTTCCCCAAATTTTGCGAGCAAAACACTAAGAGCTTCAAGGCCTCTCACATGATAGAACCGTTGCTTGACAGAGACGATCCAGCTTATTTCTTCTATTTCTGTTCTCATCTTCCTAAACCGTTTAACACGGGCAACTCCCTGGATTGCCCTAGTTAACTGTGGATCAGTTTGAGGTAAGCCGGGTTAGCTCAACTCGGGGTCGCACGCCAGATCGGATCGGACTAAAGGCAGGGTCACGGGTTTCAGTGTTAGCCTGGCCGGTCCGGTCCGGTTTCACGTTCATTGCAAAGTATAGGATTCAACTTTCAACTCAATATATTTTGTTTTTAATTTTAACATTTTTTAAAAAAATTTGCTGTTATTATTTTGTCCATTCAAGGGGGAGAAGCATTAAAGATACCAATAATACATTTGGAAGAAAAACTTCGGAAGACTTTTTCACTGTAAATTTTATCGAATTATTTTTCCCCCAAAAGGGAGAAACGACAAAGGTGTGATTTTTTTTGTTTGTTGGATTGAGAGAGGGTAGTGTAGCGGTTTGAAAAATCACATTTTAATGGAGTTAACAGAAAACATTTATATTTAAATAAACATTGAATTTATAATGTATTTATTTAATTAGAAATTTTTTTATTTAGTATATATTTTAAAAAAAGAATTACAAGTTTGTAAACTAACAAAATTTTAAGTGCAAAAGATATTATAAACTAAAAAACTACTTGTCAAATAAACACGTTGACTATGCCAGACAGGCATCCATATCAAAAGGATGACAGATAAAGATGACGTGTAAGACACGTAGTACACCCTGACCCGCATGGACAGCGAAACGTGGCCACGTCTAATTTATTGTCCCCAGCTACCAAGCTGGACCTTTTGCCGTTAATAAAAACTGAAATAATTATTATATTTTAGTTCAGTAAGTGCGCTTCAGACAGTAGAGAGATATCGAGGGAGGGGGGGGGAGGAAGAGAGAAGGGAGAAGAGAGAGAGAGAGACTCTGTTCTACCCCATCTTTAAATGCCAAGTGAAACCCATTTATTACTCCTCTGCCTCGCCTCTGAACTTACCGGCCACGCTCATTAGACCTCCTTTAAGCTCTTCTTCTCTTTTCGGCGACTGGAATCCCGGTGGGTTCCCCGGTGTTATTGAAGTTAAGTCTCCGGTTGAAACTCCAGAAGCTTCGTCTTTTTCGCATTCGACGGTGCTCGGATCGAAGTCTCTGAAGCACTCCCTTCTCTCTTCTTCAGCTTGTTTGCACTTTTAAGGCTCAGTAAATCCTTCATTCGAGTGATTTCTAGGGTTTTGTACGCTTTACCAACTGCAACTCCCATTTCGTCTACTTCATCTTTTGGGGTTGCCAGTTTGCTGCTTTGCTAATGCGGGTGCTCCCTGGTACTCGATAGTCTTTTCTTTGAATTTCGGAGTTTTTCCTCTGGGTTTAAATCTAGCCGTTGGAGAGAGCTGGTCTTTTTCTTTTTGTGTTTTCCTTGCCTGGGTTTTTCCGTTGGTCATTTTTAGAGCTTTCAAAGGTCAGAATCAGTGACCTTGTGTCGTCGTCTTCTGATTGCTGAGCTTAATTGTACATGGGTGTGTAGTTTCCGATAATGCGAGCGATTTTGAGTATGAGTGCTCTTTCCTACTTGCTCGTGATACTTCTTATAGATCCGGGGTTGGTGATTTCTGCGAACCCATCTCTTAACGACGACGTTCTGGGCCTGATAGTATTCAAAGCCGACATAAAAGATCCCAAGGGGAAACTGGTAAACTGGAATGAAGATGATGAGACTTCCTGTGGTTGGGTCGGTGTGAAATGCAGCCCGAGATCTAACAGAGTCGTCGAGCTTAACCTTGATGGGTTCTCTCTTTCGGGTCGGATAGGTCGAGGCCTCTTCCAGTTGCAATTTCTGCGCAAAATTTCTCTCTCGAAGAACAATCTCACCGGTAGCGTAAGCCCCAACATTGCTCGGCTCGACAACCTTCGTATGATCGATCTGAGCGAGAATAATCTCTCCGGCGACCTTCCCGATGATCTTTTCCGACAATGTGGGTCTCTAAGGGCGATTTCATTAGCGAGGAACAAGTTTACCGGGAAGATTCCCTCTAGCTTGAGCTCATGTTCGGCTCTTGCTGCAATTGACCTCTCATTTAACCAGTTTTCGGGTCCTATTCCTTCGGGTATCTGGACTTTGAGTGGACTAAGGTCACTGGTTTTGTCGGATAATTTGTTGGAAGGTGAGATTCCAAGGAGCACTGAAGGATTGAAGAATTTGCGAGCAATCAACTTGGCCAGAAATCAGTTGTCTGGGAAGATCCCTGATGGTTTTGGAAGTTGCTTGCTTTTGAGGTCTATTGATCTCAGTGAGAATTCTCTTTCTGGTAGCCTTCCCGAGGATATGAAGGAGCTAACATTGTGTAGTTATCTCAGTGTTAGTGGAAATGCTCTTTCAGGTGAGATTCCTGACTGGATTGGGGAAATGAGAAGCCTGGAGACATTGGACGTTTCTCTGAATAGATTTTCAGGTAAGGTGCCAAGCTCCATTGGAAATCTTCAGTCATTGAAGACAGTGAACATTTCCGGAAATGGTTTTTCTGGCAATCTGCCAGAGTCTATGATAAATTGCACAAGCCTTTTAGCCTTGGATGTTAGTCAGAATTCAATGTCAGGAGATCTTCCGTCGTGGATCTTTAAGTCAGATTTGCAGAAAGTTTTGGCATCAGAAAAAAAGTTGCATGGGGGTGTGAAAAATTCTCTATATGCCTTGGAGGCAATTGCTGTTCAAAGTCTTCAAACTTTGGATTTATCTGACAATTCATTTTCTGGCGAAATTACATCTGATATCTCAGTCTTAAGCAGCTTGAAGCTCTTGAATTTATCAAAGAACACTCTGAGTGGTCCTATACCAGCTGCCATTGGTGAATTAAAGTCTCTGAATGGTCTTGATTTGAATGAGAATCGGCTAAATGGAAGCATACCTATGGAAATAGGAGGGGCTGTATCTTTGAAAGAACTGCGATTGAGGAAAAACTATCTAGTAGAAGACATTCCAACCTCAATTGGCAACTGCACATCTTTGTCGACTTTGTAAGTTCTCTCTTCTTACCATCATATCTCAAGTAGTTAATTGAATGTTGCTCCGCTGCGCTGATTTGATTGAAGCTTCTTTCAAAAAGATTTAGCTAAGTTGCATGCCCCAGTGTTTACTGGATATTTTATGTCACATCTTAATTTATTTAAATGCATGCACCGTAAAGCCAACATCTTCAGCCTTGGCTGAAATGCTCAAGACGTCTAATTTATATCAACAGAGTAGCTTATCAGATATCATTATCCTTTTGGCATAAAAATCCGTAGTGAAGTGCTTATGTCTACAAAAAGGCGTGTTACTGTTGTTGGATTTCATTATATTTCTTCCCCTTCGTTTATCTGCTGTCATTGTTTGTCTTGGGGGATTTATGCTATTGCGACTTCATGCTTCCCTATTTGCAGCTCAGTTGATTTTCTACTATTCTTTTAAAATACAAAAAACCATGCATTGGCATCTTGCCACCTTCACTTTTCATGGCTCTAACAGAATGTCTTTTCTTTTGTGGTGGATGGGGCTTCAAATCTGTAGAATTCTGTCACAGAACAGATTGACTGGTTCAATACCTGCAGTGATTGCAAAACTGACTAATTTACAAGTTGTGGACTTGTCTTCCAATAATTTTACTGGAAACCTTCCCAAGCAATTGGCCAATCTGCCCAATCTTCTTTCCTTTAATATATCTCATAACAACCTAAAGGGTGAACTACCAACTGGCCCCTTTTTCAATACCATTTCACCTTCCTATCTTACCGGCAATCCATCTCTTTGTGGTTCTGCTGTCAAGAAATCATGCCCTTCTGTCCTTCCTAAGCCTATTGTCCTAAATCCAAACACCAGTTCTGATTATGCTCCGGGGTCATTACCTCCCAATGTTGGTCACAAAAGAATCATTCTCAGCATTTCTGCTCTCATTGCCATTGGTGCAGCTGCTGTCATTGTAATTGGTGTCATTGCCATCACTGTACTCAATCTCCGTGTTCGGTCCTCTGCATCTCAAGCTCCGGCTGCCCTCACATTTTCTGCAGGGGAAGAATTTAGCCATTCCCCAACTACAGATGCGAACTCTGGCAAGCTAGTCATGTTTTCAGGTGAGCCAGACTTTAGCACTGGGGCACATGCTTTGCTTAACAAGGATTGTGAACTTGGGCGTGGTGGGTTTGGAGCAGTGTACCAAACAGTTCTTCGAGATGGTCATGCGGTTGCGATCAAGAAGCTCACTGTGTCAAGTCTTGTCAAGTCTCAGGAAGACTTTGAACGAGAAGTGAAGAAATTAGGAAAAGTCAGACACCAATATCTTGTGGCACTTGAAGGTTACTACTGGACCCCATCCCTACAGCTCCTCATATATGAGTTTGTTTCTGGTGGCAGTCTGTATAAGCATCTCCATGATGGATCAGGTGGAAATTTCCTCTCATGGAATGAGAGGTT
>JANTPZ010085342.1:0-13823 GCA_025593235.1 Vachellia pachyceras
GCGAACTTAATTTACGCCGCGGCGAACATTGCCAGAGTTGCTGCCTTTGCCCTTTTGCAAGGAATTCCTGAAATGAAATAACAAATTTTGGCAGTATCACTTGCTCATGAAGAAATTAGGCACAAATATATCATTATTCATGGCATATGACCCCAAAATTACATTAATCCAATTCAACAACTCCTAATCACAATTTAAGCACAAAAAGGTCATGAATGGGCCAAAATTGACTCTGACTCTGGAAATTCAAGAGGAAAACTAATATAATTAAAGCTCAATCAGTCACTGAGCTTTGACCTAGTTAAAAGTTACCTTTGACCGGGTGATGATAAAAGTTATAATTCTGCTTAGGGGTCTTTCATGTGGAGCAATGTAAGTGATCAATATGGGGATTTGTCCCTCGCATTAGCTGAGAGTATTATTGGGCCCCTCGATGAGTGCGTCTGAGAAATGTATAGCCATACTATAATGAAAAGGACTTTTCATTTCTTTAATTAGACTACTCAAGGATCGAGACAGTAATGGTCAGGAATAGGAGGATGATGTCATCTATACCTCATCCTTGACCAAGATCTCGTGTGACAAAAAGGATATGATGTGATTGTATGAAATGTTGTGTCATGTTAGCGATCCTCATGTGATTTGGGTAGTCATGATGTCTTGCTAGAGGCCACTTGCGACTTGTGGGCTAATACTAAGTTTAGCCCACTGCCAACTTCATATGGGCCTACAGGGTCACACGCACATGAGCTTTAATTCTATGGTTTATTCAAATTTTATATATGTATATAAATATATATAAATTCAAAATGACAACAATATTATATGTTGGTTTTTTGAATATAAACTGGAGTCCATTACTTAAACAAAAGCAGTACAATAAATCAGGAGGGTAGAAATACCCCTTCAACCACCGTCTGAAGTGCAGGAGATGGTGGTTGCTCATAGAAACAAAAGTTCCCTACCAAGTCATATGCCATATGTAACAAACCTTAATCACCTATTTAACTTTATTTTGTAACATTATGGAATCATTCTTGGGCCTTGAATAGCTTAAAGAATTAAAAGAAATCAAATCTGAAAATTTGATTTTTAAAAGTTACTATTTACAGAATTTTGGCCCAACTTTGAAAATTCATAACTAATTCTAGAAAAATCAAAATTGAGTGGTTCCAATTTCTATTTGAAGCTTATAAGTTCCTATATGAGGGAAAATACTCATTGGGTCATTAACTTTCCCAATTGATAAGTTTATTTCGTTAAAAACTACTGTTCATTTGGTAATTTTTCATTTTTTTCAGGTTTTTCCATGATTTTCTTCAAACTTTGGAACATCATAACTTTTCGTACAAACCTCCAAATCCAGTGTTCTTTAGCTTGTTTTAAATCTTGTAATATGAAATATTGTTATGGAAAATTTCAGCTCATTTGGAGTTCATTTGCTCTATTTCAAGACATGTCCAAGTTCATGGTTTGACCAACTTTACAATCACTTTTTAGTCAAACTTATTATTTCATGACTTCATACTTAGGCATACCAACTTGTAAACCTCTTTTGATCATGATTAATCATGCATTTAGGAATACTTAAAGCATATATTCACTACTCTATGGCTATCATACATGTAGGAGTTTAGGTTACGCAATTACATAACATCCTTAATGTAACATTAACTTTACATCACCAAAACATTATCATAAGCATACACTAATCTTGCTTCAAACATCATTTACTTTCTCCTTACCCTTGTATGAGCTTCCACCTAAAATGTTTGTTTGAAAGAATGAGATTTCAAAGAAATCCCAATAGCGAAGCTTACTAACATACATAGAAAAATTGCATGACATTCTTTAAATTCAAGTAGAAATGTGTAACAATGTAAAATATGTAACAAGCACATATTAATACATATGGCCATAGCATAACATCACTCATAAACACATTTCAACAATGTATTAATCATCAACAAGTAATGCATATTTTCAAGATCATTTCACAACAATGTTAAATAGTTAAAAAACTTTGCTACCTTTACTCCTTAATTTCCTCTTGGGTTTTGTAACCTCATTCCTTGCACCAAACTCTTGCCTACATAATGCACGACATTATGAACATTAAATATAAGACATTACCAAGGCAAGAACCAATGTAAAACTCCCTTAAACTTTCCCTTGAATTACATAGGCCTTAAGAATCAAAACTTGTCTTTAATGTTTTCTAATGCTTCCCTAAACTTGTGCTCACTATTACCCTACACAAAACCTCATTTTAAATCCATTGGAAGCATTCAAATTATCAAAACAACACTCATTTATCCACTTTCCAGATTTGCACGAAAATTCCCCAAAATAGAAAAATGTTTCTTTTCAATCTTTCAACTTATACAATCACCATTTCTTGATTCCATACTAGTTTTCCATGTGTTGTTTGGCTCAAATGCAACTCTTCCATATCAAATGGAAATTTTAGCAGCATCTCCCCTTAGGGTTCTTCATCCCAAAATTCACAAAATCAACAAACAAGAGCCAAACAACCACAAACTATAACTAACATACTCCTTACAACACAAGGAGTCTTTTACATATAGCTATTGGCTTTAAATCCTTCTCTTTCTCACTCTTGACCTCAAGAACACAAAATTTGAATATTGAAAAAGAGGAGTTTAATCCAAATTCTAATCCATGGAAGTTGTAGAGAAGATCACAAGGAGTAAGATTATGTGTAGGTTTAGGTGCTTTAGTCTCTTACCTTGTTTTTTAAGCTTGCTCTTCTCTTTGGATGGTGAAAATGGCATCACTTCCTCCCCAAAACCAGACCAAGAATGTCGGCCAAAATGGGAGGGAAATGAAGAAGAAATGTGTTTTAAAAATCCTTCATAAAAATTCAAGGGCTAAGATTTGATCTTGAATTTAAAACTTGATATAAGGGCTTATATTTAACCACCTCTTTAACATATGCTCACTATTCATTGGCTAGCTAAAAGTAACTAATGATGGGTGTAATAAGGGTTGGGGACTTAGTTACACTAACCAAACCAAACCCCTTTCGGTTACCTCTACTAATTACACTTTTACCGGTAAACATAACTTTATTCTGGTAAATTTTTCTCTACTTTTATGGAGATTTTTATCCTCTTTTAATCTCCATAATCTTCTCATAATTATGAAAAAATCATTATCCCAAAAATATCCCTTAATCTCATCAAAAATTAACAGGGTTATTTTATCCTGTCCAAAACCCTTGAAAACGTGCAATCGGAGGGCAAAATATTTTAGGGCCTTAAAAATTACTACATTTTTCACTGATGCTCTAACCCTATTTCTTTTCTCAAATTGACCTATAGATTGTCTAAAATTAATTTTTGAATTAAATTATATTTCTATGGTTTTCGGGTCTTTTTCCTCTTATTCGGGAAAATTGCCTTTATCGTATACTGGGTAATAATTTTATTAAATACTATAAAATTCACTTAATTTTTCTATACTTTGGTCTCTGATCTTTGAGAACTCCTGATACCTTAAATAATTATTTTTCCCTTTTCTGCCCTTCAAAATTCTATAGACAGAAATCTAGTCCGAATCTGGAAAATCTGTGAATCACGGTTGCGATCAGTGAGTCGTGCTCTGTCTATTGGGCATCTGTAAATCTTTGGTCAACAGTTAAATTTTTGAATTTTGACTTTGAGTTTGACTTTGTCAAATGACCAAAATGCCCTTCCTTTTCTCTTATTTACATTTTACCCTTACGTTTTCTAATCTTTCATAATTCCCATTTTACCCTTACTTTTTACACTTAAAGACCTTTATGTCCTTGGTCTTTTTATTAAATGACATATGGGTCCTTCCCAAAAGGTCACCCATCCTCACATACTCCAGGACGATCACGCTTAACTTTGGAGTTCCTACAGAATTCCATCCACTAGGCCAGTTCTGACTCTGCGTCTTCCGGTTTATAACCTTTCTCTCTTTATGAATTATCTATCTCTGAGTTCTAATTCATTACATAATTACTAGATTAGCATTTATCTCAGTTAGCAATAAAATCATGATATTACACCTTCTTGGCTTATGTTGGTTTTGATATTTAATTTATTCGATAAATAAAATAACTAACATTGATATTCAGATTTAATTTATAAAGATAAATTAAATTCGTTGGCTCATTATTTAGATTAATTATATAGATATGATTTGATCAAATCAGATTAATCCAAATTAGAATTGCAAAAAATTCGAATTTCATATTTTGAATTTCAAGATTAATGAAGATTAATCTTGAATATCTTTTGAATTTCGAATTTCAAAATTAATAAATATTAATCTTGAATATCCTTTTGAAATTCAAATTTTCAATATTGATCTTGAATATCTTTTGAAATTTAAATTTCAAGATTAATCTTGAATATATTTTAGAATTCGAATTTCAAGATTAATAAAGATTAATCTTAAATATATTTTGAGATTCGGATTTTCAAGATTAATAAAAGATTAATATTGAATATATTTATATCTTTATCAAAGTCAGTTTTTCAAGATTAATAAATGATTAATCTTAGATTATGATACTCTTCAGAGTCTTATAAATATGAGGACTCACGAGCAAGATAGATATGCAATTCGATTTGATTGTGAGCCACAAAAACCCTAGAGAGAGTGAGACGTAAGAAGCGCTAACACGCTACAATTATTGGAAATTGTTCATGTGAATACCGGTATAGGGAGACGATCGGAGGCGTCAGCTCCTTGAGATCGTGTGCAAGAACGCAAAAAGCTTGTAAAAGCTGTGGGCTTTGGGAACCAAAAGATAACCAAACGCAAAGGAATTCAAGAACCAGAAAAGGTATTACACTATCTCCTCGGCCTAAACGCCTTTGGCAGATCCATACGTGGGATTAGAAAATTTTAATTTGTAATCATTTATTCCACTACTTGTACATTCTAATCCCAATAGATAACATGCCGTGGCAAATTTGAGAATGTACAAGTGTAAGTTTAGTAATGCATGCTTACATTTCATGGCCTTTTTATGATGCACAATAATAATTATACATATTAATGTATTAGTCAGAGATAATTGCTATTGAGATTCCATGAATCTCATTCTCCCTTGACAACACTTTCTAGGGCCAAGATTAGGAGCAAGAAGCAAAGAAGATAAAAGGTAAGTGTGAAGTGCATATCAAGCCAAGTAAGAAGCTTTGTACAAGTTATTATGTACAATTGTGGACTAATGTAGTTTAAAGTCATACACTTGAAGTATGATGCATATGCTGTATGGATGGGCGAAACATGTTACATTGTTTGATGCGTTAAAGATATATATGTAAGAAAGGAATATGAGCATGTAGTTAATATAAAAAGGTCCAAAGCCCTTAATGAAGACCCAAGTTGAGGTAATAGGGAAAAATAGCAAATAAAGTTCAAATGATAAGAAATGTTCCAAAAAAATATTACACATCCTAAGTTTTAAAAAGAGATAAAGTTTGCTAAATTTGGATGTGTAGATAGAAAGTTATAGTTATCAAAGTTAGAAGAAAAATCTAGAAAATTGAGAAATGACCAAATGAATAGTGATAATTCACAAATTTTTATGGAATAATTGGTCAATAAATTGGACTATTGAGTATTGGTTTCTCTATAGTGAGCTCAAAGAGCTTTAATTAGAGACTTAAATTACTTTGTTTCAATTTTTCTATATTTAGTTTTGATTTTTCAAAGTTGGCTAAAAATATGGAATTACCAAGTGAATAGTAATGATGAACAATACTTTTGCAAAGTTTTAAAATTTCACTTGGTTGGTTAATTTTAAGTATTGAATGGCAGTAAATGTTGGGACTAGAACGTACACGCAGCGAAATTTAAAATTTTCTAATCCCCTTATAGATCTGTCAAAGGCATTTAGATCAAGGAGATAGAGCCATACCTTTTGCGTTTTGAATTCGAAACGTCTCTTGCGTTTGGATCTCTTCAGGTTCCACGACCTTTTGCGTTCTTGATTCCAATTGTGAGGAGCCGATATTTCTTTGATCTTCTCCCTCTACCGGTATCCCCGCGAACAGTTCCCAAAAATCACAGCATGCTAGTGCCTCTTACGTCTTACTCACTTTCTAGGGTTCTAGTGGCTCAAGGTCAGATTTGAATTTCTCATACCTCTCTTACTCATGAGTCCTAATATTTATAAACCTCATGGAGAACTTCTAGAATCTACGATTAATCTTTAAAATTCGAATGCATATGTCAAAAGATATTCAATATTAATCTTTATTAATCTTAAAATACGAATTTCAAAAAGATATTCGAAGATATTCAAGATTAATCTTTATTAAACTTGAAATTTGAATTTTCAAAGGGATATTCAAGATTAATTTTTATTAATCTTGAAATTTGAATTTCAAAAGATATCCAAGATCAATCTTTATTAATCTTGAAATTTAAAAGATATTTAAGATTAATCTTTATTATTAATCTCAAAATTTGAAATTCAAAAGATATTCAAGATTGATCTTTATTAATCTTGGAATTCGAAATTTGAAATTCAAATTGTGAAATTTGAATTTTACAATTCTGATTTGAATTAATTTGATTTGATTAAATCATATCTATATAAATAATCCAAATAGTGAGCCAACGAATTTAATTTATCTTTATAAATTAAATCTGAATACTAATGATAGTTATTTAATTTATCAAATAAATTAAATACTAACATATAATATTATTGTCATTTCGAATTTATGTATATATATTCGAACAAACCCTAAATTTTAAAGCTCATGTTGTGTTGTTTTTGCGTGCGACCCTATAGGCCCATATGAAGTTGGTAGTGGGCTAAACTCAACATTAGCTAACAAGTCGCAAGCAGTCTCTAGCAAGACATGACGACTACCTAAATCATATGGGGATCATTAACACAACACAACCTTTCATACAATCACATCACGTCCCTTTTGTCACATGATATCTAGGTCAAGGATGAGGCATGGATGACGTCATCCTCCTATTCCTGACCATTACTTTCTCAATCCCTGAGTAATCTAATCAAGGAAACAAAAACTCATTTTCGTTACAATATGGCCATACATTTCTCAAACTCACTCACCGAGGGGCCCAATAATATCTCCCAACTAATGTGAGGGACAAATCATGTCTTGATCATTCATATTCCTATGCATGAAAGATCCCTAAACCCAATCATAGCCTTTATTATTACTCGCTCAAAGGTGACTTTTGACTAAGTCAAAATTTAGCGACTCCCATGTAGGAATCCATGATGATCTCAGGTGAAAGGGCGTGGTGATGTGATTGCATATGAGATAAACTAATGACTTAATCCAT
The DNA here is from genome assembly GCA_025593235.1 of Vachellia pachyceras. Taxonomy (NCBI): domain Eukaryota; kingdom Viridiplantae; phylum Streptophyta; class Magnoliopsida; order Fabales; family Fabaceae; genus Vachellia; species Vachellia pachyceras. The sequence goes on from JANTPZ010085342.1 coordinate 7,336, forward strand.
GCAGCTTTCTAATAGCGGGTGGGTCCATCACCTTGCACTCTTACAAGTACCTATGACTTTGACTCGTATCTCCATACCTCATCAAAGTCACACTGGTCTTACTTTATCTATGTTCCCACATAGACAACCAACCAGGGACATTTAAGACAATATTCATAATTCGTCTATGGATGCAATTATCATAATAAACATGTGAAACATATGATAATTGAATGGAGAGAGTACATTAAAATAAATAATGTGAGGTACAATGATTGGCCCTTAGGGCACAATTTCCAACATCCTCCCACTTGCATTAGGTACAATCATTGATTTGTCTAATTCCCATTATCCTAACATGACCCTCGTGTTTCGCTTGTGCAAGCGCTTTTGTAAGAGGATCGGTGACATTGTCTTCTCCAGGTACTTTGCATATTTTGATATCACTTCTAGCATTAATTTCTCTGATAAGGTGAAAATGCTTGAGTATATGTTTAGTCCTTTGGTGTGACCTAGGCTCCTTTGTCTAGTTCAGTAATGAACTTTCTAAGAACAAAACAAAACAAATCTATTAGATTTGAGATGGTAGGGACCACCCCTAGTTCAGTAATGAACTTTCTGATCTAAACAGATTCTTTTGTTGCATCTGATATTGATATATACTCAGCTTCAGTTACATTATCAGCTACTATGATATGTTTAGAGCTCTTCCAGCTTACTGTGCCACCATTAAACAGGAACACGTACCCTGACTGCATTCTAGAATCATCTTGGTCAGTTTGAAAACTCGCATCTGTGTAACCAGTTACACAAAGTTCATCATCCAAACCTCCATATACTAAGAACAAATCCTTAGTTCTTCTCAAGTACTTAAGGATATTCTTGATAGCAGTCGAATGACCCTTATCGGGATCTTGCTGGTATTTGCTAGTTATACTCAAGGCAAATCACACATCCGATCAAGTACATAACATGGCATACATGATGGATCCAATAGCCGAAGCATATGGAACCTTACTCATGTGATCTCTTTAATCCGGTGTTTTATGACACAGATCATTGGAGAAAAGAATACCATGAGACATAGGTATGTACCCCTCTTCGAATCCTGCATACTAAACCTATGCAGTATTTTGTCTATATATGTACTCTGACTTAAGCTTATAAGCCTCTTAGATCTATCTCTATAAATCCTAATCCCTAGAATGTAAGTGGCTTCACCCAAGTCTTTCATTGAAAAGGACTTTCCTAACCATGTCTTGACACTCTACAAGGTAGGAATGTCATTCCCAATGAGTAGGATGTCATCAACATAAAGCACCGGGAATACAACTATGCTCCCACTAACCTTCTTGAAAACACAAGGTTCATCCATGTTTTAAAGAGATCATTAAAGCTGGCATATCTTACCAGAGTCCTCTGGATGCATAAAACTTTCAGGTTGTGTCATGTACACATCCTCAAGTAGCTTTCCATTAAGGAAAGTTGTTTTGACGTCTATATGCCATATTTCATAGTCATAATATGCTGCAATGGCAAGAAAGATTCTGATTGCCTTGGCCATCGCTACTGGGGAAAGGTTTCATCATAGAACACTGTGAGTTTGTGTGAATCATTTTGCAACCAGTCTTGCGTTAAAGATATTTACTTTGCCATTCATGTTGGTTGTCTCTTTAAAAACCCATTTGCACCCAATGGTTTTTACACCTTCAGGTGTGTCAACCAAGGTCCATACATGATTATCATACATAGATTGCATTTCAAACTTCATGGTGTTCAACCATTTATCAGAGTTTGGTCCTACTATAGCCTCTTAATAGGTGGTCAGCTCATTGTGTTTAATGAGCAACATATCATGACTCCCAGTAACCAGAAATCCATATCTCTGAGGTGGTTGTCGTGACCTATCAAACCTCCGTAGGCCTTGTGTTACTTGAGGAGGCTTAACAACTTCTTATGAGTCTTCTCTGTCTTCTATCTGTGGTGTCTTGAGATTCTCAAACTTCTTTGAGTACAATTTGCTCCCATTAGTCCTTCTAGAGATGAACTCTCTTTCTAGAAAGACACCATTTCAAACAATAAACACTTTGTGTTCGGTGGGATTATCGACATAATATCCCTTTGTTTCCTTGGTATACCCCATAAAAAGGCATTTAGAGGATCTCTTTGATAACTTATCAGGAGCCTACTATTTAACATGGACCTCACATCCCCAAATCTTGAGAAAAGACAAGCTAGGTTTCTTCCCAGTCCATATCCCATATGGTGTCATTTCAACTGCTTTAGATGGAACACGATTCAGTGTGAACGCAGCTGTTTCCAATGCATGGCCCAAAAGGAAGGTGGAAGATCTGTTTGACTCATCATAGATCAAACTATATCTAATAGAGTTCGATTCCTTCTTTCAGAAACTCCATTCCATTGTGGCGTTCTTGGAGGAGTGAGTTGTGAAATTATTCCACAACTCCTAAGATGGTCAATGTACTCTTGACTCAAATATTCACCCCTTTGATCAGATCTAAGGGTTTTAATTGTCTTGCCAAGTTGGTTTTGCACTTCATTTTGGAATATTTTGAACATTTCAAAAGATTCAGATTTATGTTTCATTAGATAAACATAACTATATCTACTGAAATCACATATATAAAAGTAATGAAGTACAATAACCTCCTCTAGAAGGTGTATTTAGTGGTCTCATACATCTGTATGTATGAAACCCAATAAATCAGTGGCCCTCTCATTATGCCCAGTAAAGGGTGCCTCAATTATCTTTCCCAATAAACAAGATTCACATGTGCCAATTGATTGAAAATCAAATGAGTTAATAATTCCATCTTGATGGAGTTTAGAAATGTGTTTCTCATTTATATGGACAAGACGACAATGCCATGGGTAGGTTGGATTTCAACCATTTGATTTAATGCTTTTGGCAGTTATGTTATAGATATTTCCATTACTAGGATGTTTTAAGTTTAAAAGATAACGATCAAGATGCATATCACCCTCAACATAAAAAATGCCATTATGATAAATAGAACATTTACTATTCCCGACAATGGAAGTATAACCTTCCATATCCAAATAAGAAAGAAAAATAATGTTACTACTCAAAGCATGAACATAAAAGGAATTGTTCAAAACTAACAAAACCCCACTGGGTAGAACTAATTCATAAGTGCCTACAGCTAGAGCAGTAACTATTGCTTTATTCCCAATACGTAGGTCCACTTCGGCTTTCTTCAATTTTCTACTGTCCTTAAGGCCCTGTACATTGGTACAGATGTGAGAACCACATGCATTATCTAATACCCATGTAGAGGAAGTAGAAAATGAATATCTATAACATAAATACCTGAAGAGATAAGCCTGTTATCCTTCTTTTTCTTTTTCAAATCTTCCAGGTAGAGCTTACAATTCCTTTTCCAATGACTAGGTTCATTTAGAAATGGTACACTCCATCCTTTGGAGGTTTAGCCTTATCAGGCGTGGACTTGTTTTCAGGTTTGTTTGGCCTTCTGGTCCTACTAGCAAAGCCTTTACCCCTTCCATAGCCCTTGCCTTTCTTTTTCGTACCCTTTCCTTTCTGAACTATCAAAAAGTGCTAGGCCTCTTCTTGATGCTTTGTTAAGCTGTTTTGAGCATCCCATGCAGTTCAGAAATGGATTTCTCCATGTTGTTTATGTCGTAATTCATGACAAACTGATCATAACTATCAGGGAGTGAGTTTAAGATTAAATCTATAGCTAACTCCTGACTTATGGGAAATCCAAGCCTCTTAAGGTGATCTACCCTTTCATTTTTAACACGAGAGCTAACTGATGCACCCTCAGCCATCTTGTAGGAATGCAAGGCCTTAGTGGTCTTAAACCTCTCCTGCCTTGCCTGTTGCTAGAACATTTCCTTGAGATAAACAATCATATCATAAGCCTCCATATATTCCAGATCTCTTTGGGTTCTGGAACCATGGTGGCAAGCATGAGGCATCCTACATCCACAGAGTCATCCTTATGCTTCGAGTAAGCATCTCTCTGAGCTATAGGAGCATTGGCTGCAAGCTCATCAGGAATGGGTCGATCGAGGATGTAAGCCTTTCTTTCGTACTTGAGAACAATTCTCAAGTTCCTGAACTAGTCAAAAAAGTTTGTTCCATTGAGTTTGTCCTTCTCAAGGACCTATCGCAGTGATAGTGTAGCAGTATTACTAGTCGACATGACTCTACAATTTTAAAATATGCAAAGCACATAAGTAATCTCCCACTGAATTAATAACCCTCAATATAATTAGCGGGCTAAGCCACGTATTTCACTTAAATTTAACTCCGCATTGGCAAGCCACTAAATTCAAGTTATTGAGGTGGGTAACCCTTTACCAATTACATCATATGTAATTCTTAGGTTGTTATGGGATTCGATCATCATATGACTTGACATATTTAATCCCATCTGATGCCTTAAGATCCAAAACCATTTTGATAATCTCAATTAAGTAAAAACAATAATGAATTGGGTGAGTAGCACCATTGCTCATAATTGCCTTTCCAAGATAACTCAAATGCATCCACTTTGACAGAACCTACATCTGAGTGATTGAGGCTTTGACAATCATTCATTAATTGACGACATTACGACTTAAGATTCATTTGGAGGGTTTAACGAGTTGATCTTACGAATATAATGTGGGTTGTTATTGTATTTCATACAATAGCACATTCAGTGATTGTAAAATAGCATGCAATGATCTAATCAAAAGCATATAATAAATGTGAGATAACATGGCTTGCCTAACTAAATCCTCCTAAGCCAATGAGAGGAATTCTAGAGAAAGATAAAAGATTACATTAGGAGAAACCTTGTAATATCCGTATATTCCTGCGAGTGGAAATAGAGGATAAGCCGGTAAATTATGCGATGATTTAATGCCCATGGATATGGAAATATAGAAAGGAAAATGCCTTTAGACAAGAAAAGATCATGATTGACTAAGTCCCTAGTCTTAAGGATTTTAAGTAAGAATGACCCAAGGGCAAAATGGTTATTTGGCATGAATGACAAGGGTAAAATGATCATTTTAAATAAAAAGGCCTAGCGTGCAAAATGGCATCAAATAATAAGGATATTTTGGTAATTTGGTCAAAATTCAAAAAAAGTTAAAGTTGACCAAAAATGTCAAAGTCAACCAAGGCTAAGGTTGGAATTAAGAAGAAGTAGAAAAAGTGATGGCATTTTGGTAATTAAGAGAGAAGTAAGAAAGGTAGTGGCATTTTCGTAAATATGTGGAAAGTAAGGAATGCAATGGCATTTATGCAATTAAAGATTTTTAGAGGATTAAAAGACGGAGAAATAATTATTCAAGGTAGCAAGAGTCCTCAAACGCCGGAGACTCGAACTGAGAAAAAGTTTAGTTGGATCCTAAAATATTTAATAAAATTATTACCCGGTATCCAATACGGGCAGTTTCAAAGTACGGAGAACAACAATGCCCGAAAGCCATGAAAAAGTATTTTCTTAAAAAATTAATTACAGAAAGTCTGGGAAGAATTTTAAGGAACGAAAAAGGGCTGGAGTATTAGGGAAAATATAGAATTTTTCCATGCCCTTATGTCAAATTGGCCGTCGGACGCCCGTTTTATAGTGTTTCACGTAAATTGAGGAATCCTGACGAGTTACAAGGGAAACCCAGGGATGCTTTAGGACCAGGACATGATGCCACCTAGATTTGTTTTTGAGCTAAATAATCCATGAGAAGTATTTTGGGATCAAGAATATGTCATTATAAGTGAAGAAAAGTTGAAAAGAACCATTTTTCCAATTTTTGGCAATTTTCGTGCAAATCTGGAAAGTGCAGGAAGGAGTGTGTTTTTTATGATTTTAATGCTTCCATTGACTTTAAAATGAGAAATTGTGTAGGGGTAAAGTGAGCCAAGGAATTTGGACGCATTATAAATCCATAAGACAAGTTAAAACCTTCTAGGAAACAAGGAAGTTCAAGAGGAAGTTTAATAGAGTTTTACATAGATTCTTGCCTTGAAATGGCTTGTACTTAATCGCCATGATGTTGTGCATTATGTAGGCAAGAGTTTGGTGCAAGGAATTAATTTCACATGTGATCAAGAAAGCATAAAATTTAAGGGAAAGATTAAGAGCTAAATGTAGCAAAACCTTCTAACCCTAACTAAATTGCTTTGAAAATGTGTATGAATTTATGCATGACTTGTATTGAAAATTTATAATGATTGAAAGTGTGAATATGTGCTTTTGTGTGCTATGGCCATATGCATTTAATTGTTACATGTTGCACTTTATGAATTCACACTTATATTGAAAGTTGTCATGCAATTTTATAATGATTGAAAGTGTGAATATGTGCTTTTGTGTGCTATGGCCATATGCATTTAATTGTTACATGTTGCACTTTATGAATTCACACTTATATTGAAAGTTGTCATGCAATTTTATAAAGTGTGTTGGAAAGTTTTGCTATTGGGATTTCCAAAAATCTCATCCTCCCCC
>JANTPZ010085355.1:0-12806 GCA_025593235.1 Vachellia pachyceras
TGGGTTGCTCCGTCGTGTGTGCCAGTGCGGGTGCTTCGTGGTTGCTGGAATACAATGAATTACTGTGCATGAGTGGGGTATTTTTGTCCACAATTTTTCAGCTCCATGGAATTAGATCAATTCCATCAGTTTGAGGGTGGAATTGAAATGAGGTGTTTTGGTGGAATTCAATTCCACCTAGATTCACAATTCCATCAAACCAAACATGCAAGCTGATGGAATTTAACTCCAAATCCATTTCCATCACCCCCATTTCCACCCTATCAAACGGGCCCTAAATGAATCGTAGCACGGCAAGGGGGGCCCAATAAATCATATCATATATTTCATCTTTTGCTTCTAAAAGCGTCCATCAAAGACAACTTTCCGAAATATCACGAGCTATTGTAATTAATCATTCTTTGCTATAATCAATTTTCTTTGAATCATCATCCAACAAGCCAGAAACTTAGCTCAAAAGGAAAAAGAAAAAGTAGCCGTGGCCTTTGTGTGTTAAATGTCGGATTATCAAACTAATCTGAAGATTAGTTCATTAGTTCGTCAATTTGATCACTCGAAGGGAAGTCAGTGAATATAAAAATTTAAAAACATGCCCCAGCTGATTCCCAGGACTATGCAGGAAAATTAAGTACTCACCATCTGCTAAAGAAGACAGATTTTAGTACAAAGATATGTAATTTACACATAACATCAAGAGAGCCTCAGATGCTAGAATGGAATTACAGAGCAATACTACAAGGATTCGCCTTTGTTTAAGCAAACCCAGAAACTGTCTCGCTGAATAATATCGGACAATGCATCAATTAAAAGAAACCCCATACCCTGCAAAATATTCTCTTGTAATCTGTGATCTTTGTCCGCAGCCTTTTTCAGCAAAGTTATATTACCCAAATCGCATAAAACCATGTGATCTCAGTAATATATCATTGATGCTACTACATAATGGAGCATACAGTTTCATACACATCATGGTCGACATGACGGTGGCTGAAAGGATCCGACGGTGGAGGTGGCGGCGGCGGCAGGCGAGAGTGAGGATTGTTATAAATAGAATGCATGAGATTAGGGGCGTAATAGGAAGAACTGGAGATGGGATAGGCCGTGCTATAGCTTAAACCATATTGATGTGGCTGAGGTTGTGGAGGTGAATAGTAATGTTGTGGTGGTGGGTATGGGTAGGGTTGCTGAAGCGGAGGTCTAGCGTTCATGGAAGCCACGTCCGTGATAGTTGAAGCAGTGACTGGTAATACTTCAAGTTTTGTGTTGTCTTCGCCAGCTCCTTCATTATTATCATTATTATTAGGAGGGACAGGACCATTATTCTGCCCTTTGTTCTTCTTATTCTTCTTCTTCTGGCCGCCGCCAGACTCCTCAACTTCATCATTGTTGTCACTCACTGGACCTTTCTGGTCATCTTCCTTGACAGAGGGTTCGGTATTTTTCTGGTCCGATGGCTCTTTCTCTTTTTTCTCTTTACCACTACCTTTGGATTTTGCAGACTTCTTGTTGTTGATGTCTTCTTTCTTTTCGACCTTTTCTTGAGGCAAAAGCTCTGCTAGCTTGCCTGATCTTTGGAGCTTCTTTACGAGAGTCTCAGCATCCACGTTCCCTGTCACTCTCACCTTGTGCTGCTGAGAATCAATTTCCGTCGTATAAACCCCTGTAAATTAAACACACACGACACATCCACGTATCACTAATTAACTTAATTGTGAAGGAAACACACAGGCATTTTATAGAAGGAAGAGACGTAGATCGTAGATAGACACCATCGATTCCCTGAAGAACTTTCTTGACCTTCTTCTTGCAGCCTTCGCAGTGGATCAAGACTTTTAATACCCATGTCTGTATAAAGAAGCAAGGAGAAGTTATGAACCACTGATTAGAGAGATATATTCATATGAATGCAATGAAGATTTGAGAGAGCAACCTGGTATTTCAAGGTTTGTGCTGGAGGATGAGCATCTTCAACTGGTTTGGCTGCCATATTGGGCATAAGGTTGGTGGAACAGGAATGGGAAGTGATGGATCAGAGGAGAATCTGTGTGTTGGTGGTGGCGAGGAAGGTGAAGTGAAGGGGGAGACTTGTAAGTAAAAGAGAGAAGCATTTGACTATTGAGGGGCAACAGCATTTGACGTTGATGCCACGTCATTATACGATCCTAGTATCCTGCAAACAGACTAGAACAAAACAACCATGATGCTTATTATGATGACAGCCATTGAGGGACTATTAGTGAGCTTCTTCAAAGGTTTGATTGGTATTTCCAACTCATGTGCGACCCATGTGGGGTGAAAAAAAAAACCTAAATAGGAGCTGCTTCCTCTTCTATTTCTTCAATCACAGACCATTATGATTCTTTTCCCACTAAAAAAAAAGACTTTTCTATCTATCTATCTATCTATCTATCTATCTATCTTTCTTTCTTTCAATTTTTTTCAGATATCTGAATGCTTTAGTTTATTTCACTTTTCGATTTTTAGTGATAAAACAGAGGTGGGGTCTAGAAAGTCCTTTGCATAAAACTTTTGTGGCATGTGGTGCAGCTCATTCTGACAGATCAGACGGTTTTAAGAGCCTCATCACTTTTGGTTCCACTCAATTTTGCCTCTGATACATTGGTCCGTCCCGGGGACCCCCAGAACACCACCCGTGGAGTCTTAGACTAGAAGCTTTATCTAATTAATCCCATTAAGGATAACAACAATTCACATAAACACAGATCAAGAAACAGAACAGTGTCAATTAGCGAAGAAGGATCTGATATAATTGATGATGTTGATGATGAAGCAATGTTGTTAGTCAAATACATGATACCCATTAAACTAATCAGTGAGGGAGGGAAGTATAGTGTAGTGTAGAAGCTGTGTGTATTCAAAAAGCCAATGATCAAAACTGTACCTGTTTCTCATATGATGAGCAGAATTAAGCTTTACCGTGGTACTTGGCTGGCGGGTTAGGCTTGTTTGTATTGCAGAAGCATCTTAAGTGCCCCTATCCACAGGACTAATAAAAGCAGCTTTATATACCGTCCATTAATTTTCAAATCTTATTTATGCCTCTTCCTAATGGCCTTGAAGGCTTCTTCTTTTTGGCCAAGCCCCATTTACCATCTTAACGGCCAACTGTTTATTTTCAACTGAATGCAGAAACTCACTTAGTGAATCTATCCTAGTCGCCACCTAACTTCAATGAAATTGTCACTGGTTGGTTCGTTCCACAAATTGGCTTTAGTTATCATATTTAGTTTACATCAAATAATTACAATATTCAATGAAACAGATGTTCACATGGTGTACCAATCTATATTTTTTTGTGCTTCTTCAAGCTTGAGTGGTGAAGTATGTAGGTCCCAGATTTGCAAAGGAAAATCAGATCAGGCCAGAGTTTCTTGTAGAAGGAAAGCCTAAGTGTAAAGAATGAACTATATATATATATATAATCTGCTATATATCTAGATTCATGGCAAAATAATAAAGCAGTTCAGTTTTTAAATACTTGCCACACCACAAAACTAAACCTTGATCCGAAGCAAACTGTTTGGCTTATACATGCCAGTTGTATGTCTCTTTGTAGAAAGAGAAGTAAAAGTTGAGATGCATGGGACTATATAGATTAAAAGTGAGAAAAACATTGAAGCGTCACTAAAAAGTGAAACTTATCAATTGCTATTGATAGAATTTGATACAAAACGCAGTCTTTTGGCAAATGGTGTGTACATATACAGTAGCCAACGTCAGCGAAAAAGAATCCATGTGAATTTAGTATGAGACCATAATGGGCACTCGTTGATCTCCCACTTGAAATAAGCTGATTGTTTTGACAGCCTTTCAAGTAGGAAAGTGATTCGTGACAACAATCATAACTGTCATATTGGTTTGTATGTCTCACATTCTTTTTTCCATAGAAACAGAGCTAAAAGATAATGGTTATCGCTACCAAAATTATTAAGCAGGCCAACAGTCTGCCCTGGGATGATATTTGATGGCTAAACATAACCTCATTGCTTGACTTTTTAGACCATAAAGTTACAGATATTCAACAAAGTAGGGATCAAATCTTTGAAAGAATAGGTACTGCCTCTAGTTTTTGATATAAAATTGAGCTTGTAGTGCAATTTGCACTACAAACTACATCTTATATGTAAGATCAGATATAGTATAATAGAAATCACAATAAAGCTATCATGACATAAGCCTTCAATAATTTTCACCCCACTAGTTTGAGTGAGTTTTATCAGAGACTGAAATCTGAGCAATCAGAGTGCATCAAGTTTTCAAGCATGGAAAGATTGAAAAGGATACTTGTTACAGTACTTCTAGATGACGCCTGAATATGTAAAACAAGGAAATTTTATCATATATGATAATGAATTGATGAAGAAGACTGTACCTGAGGTCAAATACAAGCCTGTTTCAGTTTTCAACAGCGTAGTTCACGTTATACAGGTAATAATGCAATAACTACTCTGCCAACAAATCTGAATTTAAGTATTAATAGTGGCTTAGCTGTAAGACTGGATTAGTACGAATGGAATCTGGTTGTTAATTGTAGGCACACTTGGTTGGTAGATACATAGTCTTAGAAAGAGCATTTATTGATAAGGGTTCCAGTTCAATATGGGCAAGGAAAAAAGGGAAAAGAGAAGTACAAGATTGAAGGTTAACTGTAATGTGGGGTTTGTCCATGATGAATTATTCAAGGAAGCAAGAAGTTAAATAACTTAGACCGATCAGGTGTGGTTGCGATATATATCAGTAACACAAATCGAATCTATGACCTTCTATCCATGCTTTGTAGTTTGTACTATACCTCCTTGCACAGGAAACTAAATCTTATATTTACAATCGGAAGAAGCAAGTATTGTGGAAGGAATTCTCTCTCCAGGTGTATGGTCCTTGTAATTAAACGGAACCAAACATATTCTTTTTTTTTTTTTGCCAGATAACCAGACATATTCATTATGATCGTACTGTGTTATCCTTCCTTGCTTTGCATTTTAAAAGGCTTTTTTTTTTTTTGCCATGATTTTAAAAGGCTTATTGCTTCCTAATCCTTACCACTACATCCAAAAGTTACCAGTGATGGAATTATTTGGTGGCTGAATTATTGAATTGGAAAAGGACAAAACTTCGGCCTTCAAAAACTGATAAATACTACCTCCGTGTTTAATATAAAAGCTAAAAAACTAATTTAAAAATATTAAAAAAATTAGTCTAATTAATTATTTTCTATAAGTGTCTATTAACTCCCTAAAATATCCTCTTCAATTATGTTTATTGGAACTATACATCCCTTCATGATGAAAACACTATTACCATTTGGATACCTTACAAGAAAAATTGTAAATTTAGAAAACAATTTATTGAGATTTTAAACTTATAATTTTTTTTTGTCAAAAGATTTTAAACTTATAATTAAAGTAAAGCTTTTTATCCAAATCCTATATTTAGAATTGGAGGGAGTGGTTAAATAATTCAATTTTTCTCCATTTAAATTGGAGTCATCCCTTTGATCTAGTTAATATGAACGTGTCATTGGCTTTTTTTTTTGTCTGTGCTTTTATGGTTAGGAATCAAAATACAACATAACAAGTTTTATTCCTTGTGTGGTGCGCAAAGCTAAAAAAAATTAATCAATTGGTTCAAATTTGAGACCTTCAGATCAGATCTTCACGAATTTTTTCTACATATCTAGAAACTCAAAGCCAATTTGAGTTGTCTAAGCAATGGCTTAGGTTTAATAAAACGAGTTTATCTTTTAAAAGTGAAATAAAGTTTCAATTTCTCTTATAAGATGTGCTTGAAACATAACTAGCTCCAATAACAACATACCTATGTTTATAATAAAAAGAAAAAAGAAAATTGAAATGTTCATTTCATGTTTAGGAGCCAACCCTCATGAAAATCTCAAGAAATTATGAAGTGGGTTGGGCCTAAGAACATGTGAATTGTAATTTCTACACTTGTGGGTTTTTCTATGACCTTGGGTCAATGTACTTCTTATGAAGCTAAAGAATGGGCAATATACAAAGGTTTGTAGTGTGCTCTTGAACATGGATTCAATAAGGTCATCATCGAAATAGCATGGGAGTTTTCACTATGAGAGAAAACGTTCCTTTAGCTGCTACCAAGAAGCCATCGCTCTTTCCTCCTTCTATTGAGGAGGAAGATTTGCTGAATCGTAGTTCAGAAAAAGTTAAGAATGATTTGGATCAACCTGGAATAAGTGCTTTAAAAAGGTATTGGCCAAGGCTGGGTAGCAAATCAAGCGATTATCATGAGGGGGTCTTTCCTTTCTAGATAAGCTCAAGGGAATCAGCAGGGATGAGGCTATTGAAGATCACGAAGATGAAAATATTCTCTTTGATGATACTTTATCTGACACGTCCCAAGGTGAAGGGGAAGGGGAACCCATGTGCACTACAGTGGAAGATCCCAATAGAAACTTTCCAATGTTTTCCTTCTCTGAAAGTATGAAGAAGAAACTGTATAAAGCTTGGAAGCTAGCTGTTATAGTCAAGTTGCTGGGTAGGCATATAGGGTATAAAACCTTGGTCCAAAGGTTGCAAACCATGTAGGCTAGGAAAGGAATACTCAATGTTATTAATATTGGTCACGGTTATTTTATTGTTAAGCTTTCAAAAAGGGAGGATTTCCTTAATGCACTACTGGGGGCTATGGATGTTGTTTGATCATTACCTCACTATTCAACCATGGGAGCCTGATTTCAAAACTCACAAAGCTTCAATCAACAAGGTGGCAGTATGGGTCAGGCTTTCAAAAATTCCAATGGAGTACTACGATGAGGAGGCTTTAACCTGTATTGGTAACAAGATTGGAAACATGCTTAAAGTGGACTTGAATACTTCTTGCCAGCTGAGAGGCCATTTTGCCAGGATATGCGTTTTGGTGGAGCTAGGCAATCAATTAATGTTTGGGTTTACCCTGGAGGGAGAAGAATACTTCTTAGAATATGAAGGTTTGCACTTCCTATGTACTAGATGTGGGGTTTATGGGCACAGGCAGGAGGGTTGTGCATTGAAGAAGTCCTCATCCGTAAGCAATGAGGAGCAAAGGGAAGGGAATGACCAAAGGCAAAATCACCAGGCGGCTCAGGAATCGGTAAAGGCGACTGAGCAATGGAGAATAGTGGAAAAACGTCGCTATCGAAGGGGTAAGGAGAAGGCCGGCGAGCAGCCAACGGTAGGAAAATGGGAACGCGTTTCAAGGTCCTTGATGTTGAAAGCTTACCTATTGATGATGGCCATGAAGTGATACACGAAGCAACGGATGCTCAGAGGTTTACGATGAAGCATGTAGATGGGCCGATAGTTTCGCTTCCTAAGTGCAGCAGATTTGATCGAGGTTTGAAAACGGGCAACTCTGATGTGATGCGAAGAGCTACGGAAGAGGCAATTGAGGTGGTGCAGCAGACGTACTTTGACTGAGATCAGCAGCGCAGTTCATTAAAGAGAGTTGAAAAACGTTTGAGAGTGGAGGAAAAAACAGAGAAATCTCACGACGAATCTTTGCTTCTGCTAACTATGGGGGAAGAAGTTGTGGGGCCCGATAGAGAGATGTTGACCGAGGTTCTGGAAGATAGGGCAGGTCTGCGTGGTGGAGATGTTCCTTCACCTGTCCAGCATGTTTTGGGCTCCACTGTTTTTGGCCCACACGATCTTGGTGACACTATGATCTAGGAGGCAGTTGCTTCGCCTGTCCAGCCTGATTTGGGCTCTAATGGTTTCGGGCCCTTTGATCCTAGGGACGACATGAACTTGGATGCTAAAACCAATCATGTGGGGCTAGCTAATGGGCTTTACTCTCAGCAAAATGAGTGTCCTTCTATTTCAAGTGGATCAGTCGTTCCTGAGACTTAGGTGCCGTAATTTTCGTGTGAGTTTTTAGTTGTTTTGGCTTATGTTTCCTTTTTTTCCATTATTTTATTATGGATAAAATCTTTTATTGGAATATTAGAGGAGCTTGTGGAAAAGGTTTTGTGAGAAATCTAAAGTTAGTCATGAATGAACCAAAGCCTAGTCTAATTTTTCTTTCTAAGACTAAGTGCAGTAATGTGGCTTGGCTTCCTTCCTTTAGTAGATTAGGTTTTGATGAAGTTAGATGCATTCCTAGCGTTGGCAGATCAGGTGGGTTAATTGCAGCTTGGAATTTAGGTAATTTTAAAGTTAATATCATTGAAGAAAATAGACAATTTTTCCATTATAAGTGCTCTGTTGCAGGAAAGCAGCATTTTTTTATTACTGTTGTTTACGCTATCCCTCATTCCAATATGAGGCAAGTTTTATGGGAACAGCTCCAGGTTATTGCTAATAGTATCTCTGGCCCTTGGACTGTCATTGGTGACTTTAATAACATAAGATGCTCTGACGAACGTATTAGTGGATCTAGCGCAAATTTGGCTTGAATGAATTTTTTTAATGATAGAATAATGGCTTGCAATCTTTTGGATCTAGGTGCTATAGGGCCAAAATTCACCTGGAAAGGGCCGTGCCTTTCAAGTTGTACTAGGCTCTATGAAAGACTGGATCAGACTCTTGTTAACTCTAGCTTCTTAGCTCTTTTGCCTGAATGCTTCCTTAATGTGCTTCCAAGATCAAACTTTTCATATCACAACCCTTTGCGTTTTCCTTAGGATTGAATACTCAAGGGAATCGTGGTGCTCGTCCTTTCCGCTTTGAGGCAATGTGGTTAGCTCATAGCGATTTTAAGGATTTCCTCAATGTCAATTGGGAAGCCAATGGTGACCTTGGTGCAAATATAGACAACATGAAATCCTTATTTCCAGTTTAGAATAGAGAGGTTTTTGGTCTGGTTGAGATGAGGAAGAGAAGTATTTTGGCTCGCCTTAATGGTATTCAAAAGTCTTCCTCTTACCCCTATTCTAATTTTCTGTGTAATTTGGAAAAGGATTTACAGCAGGAATTAGAGGAGGTGCTTAAGCTTGAGGAAATCAAATGGTTTCAGAAGTCAAGATCTGATTGGATAACTCAAGGTGATTGAAACACAAAATATTATCATTTGAAAACGAGTTCCAGAAGAAGAAAGAATAAGATTAGAGCTTTAAAGGATGCAAGTGGTACCTGAATAGAGGAGGAAGAACATTTGAAGTCCCTGGTGACGGGTTTCTTTCGCAGCCTTTTTGAAGATGAGGAAAGGGGACACATTTTGCTTGATCAAGTTACCAAGTTCCCTGTCATTGACCAATCCCTTTTACCCCAGATAGGAGTGGTTCCGAGTGATGAAGAAATTCGTAGGGCAATATTTGATATGGGCTTTTTCAAAGCTCATGGGCATGATGGTTTCTCTCTGATTTTTTCCAAAAAAATTGGAATACCATTGGCAATGCTGTTTTTCGTCAAGGCCACTTTCAAGGGCCAGTTGGATCTAGCAGAGGCAAATAAGACCTGAATTGTGCTCATCCCTAAAAAGGAGAACTCAGAAAGGGTGGAACACTTTCGTCTAATCTCCTTATGTTCCGTTCACTATAAATGTATTACTAAGATTATAGCAAAACGAATGAAGAAGATAATGAATGATCTTGTTTCCCCTTTCTAGGCAGGTTTCATCCCAAGGCGTCACATTCAAGATAACATCATTATTGGCCAGGAAATTCTGCATTCCATGAATCGCTCAAGAGGAAAAAAAGGTTTTATGGAAATCAAAATTGACCTTGAAAAAACTTATGACAGGGTTAATTGGATTTTCATGAAGTGGATTTTGCAAGAGATAGGGTTGGACGAGGGGCTTATCTTGTTATTAATGAATTGTATCTCTTCCACGTCTTACAACGCTTTATGGAATCGTTCTTACTCTGAATTCTTTGTGCCCAAAAGGGGCTTGCAGCAAGGGGATCCTATTTCTCCCTTTCTTTTTGTTCTTTATATGGACAAACTGTCCCATATCATCAATGATGCGGTGAATGTTAGCCAATGGAAGCCTTTTCACATTGCTAGAGAAGGCCCTTTTATTTCCCATCTTATGTTTGCAGATGATCTTTTACTTTTTGGGGAGGCAACGGAGACGTAGATCAAGGCGATGATGCTTTGTCTTGACAAATTCTGCCATTCCTCAGGAGCTAAGGTAAGTTTGGAAAAGTCTTCTATTTTCTTCTCCAAAAAGGTAGGGTTTTCCTTTTTGGAATCCAGGATATCTCAAGTATGAATATTTCAACTGAAATTGGGAAATATTTGGGTTTTCCTTTGTCTAAAAAGAGAAGGCCCACGGAAAAATTTCAATTCATTGTTGATAGAATTAGATCTAAATTGTCGGCTTGGAAAGCCAATTGTCTCTCTGTTGCAGGTAGGGTTACCCTTGCTAAATCAGTCTTCAGCTCTTGTCCTCTTTACCTGATGCAAGCGGCAAAAGTTCCTTTATCCATTTGCAAAGAAGTTGAAAAGATACAACACAATTTCATCTGGAGTTCAGATAGTTCAAGGGGGTTCCACCCTGTGAGTTGGGAGACTGTTACTCTCCTAAAATCGCATGGTAGCCTTGGTTTCAAGAAGCTTCGATTGATGAACCGAGCCTTTAGAGCTAAACTAGCGTGGAATCTTCTAAAAGGGGCTTCTAGGCTATGGACAGAAGTCTTACAGAATAAATATATGCTCAGAAGCGAGGAAAACCTTTTTAATTCAACACCTGGAGATTCTAGCCTATGACTCTTTATATGTGAACAGCATGATCTACTCGAGAGTGGGATTAAATGGCATGTGAGAAATGGGAGGATGGTGGGTTTCTTTTCCGACATCTGGCTGATCCCGAGGAAGACAATAAAGGACATGTGCATTAAGCCCCTTACGGAACAAGAAGAAAATTCTAGGGTGGCAGATTAGGTAACCGATGGCAGATGGGACTACTAGCATATGAACGGCCTTGTTAATGGTGAGGTTTTTCTCAACCTTTATAACTCTCTCCCGCTGAGACCAGATATGGGCAACGATATTATGACTTGGGGTTTTAATCCCACCAGAAATTTCACGGTCAAGAGTGCCTATCTCTCTATTGAACCGAGCCCCCAAATTTGTACAACCCTGTTTTCAAACAGATTTGGAAGTGGAAAGGAGCTGAGAGAATAAGGATTTTCCTCTGGAAGGTTTTCCATAATAGACTCCCAACAAATGGATGGAGGAGTAGATGGTCGAGTGTTTCACCCTTGTGCCCCTTTTGCCAAGAGGAAGAGGAGGACATTCTCCATGTGCTTAGAGATTGCTAGTATGCTAGAAGAATATGGTTAAATTCTGTGCAATTTACAAAGGTTTTCAGTTAGCTTCTGAGAATGGTTTTAATAGGGTCATCATTGAAACTGATGTCAAATTACTGGTTGACATTCTCAACTCGGATGGTATTGTTGATAACATGGGGCTTTTGGTCATTGACATCATGAATCTCATTCGAAAGGACTGGAATGTTATCGTCCAGCATGTTCCAAGAGAGGCTAACCGTATGGCGGACGCTCTTGCAAAGGAGGCTATATCCTTCTCTTCTCTTTATTGCTCGTGCCTGCATTATTTGCAAGCTTTGTACTTGAACGACTCTCTGGGATTAGATCCCCTTGTTGTGTAACCTTTCTCTCTTTTCTCCTAAGCTTTCATGCTCTCTTTTGTATAAAAAACAAGAAGGTCATCATCGAATCAGATGCAAAATTCCTGGTAGACGTGATCACTTCAAATTCTTGGCCTGCCAATGCTGGTTTATTGCTATGTGAGATTAAGTCACTAATGGAAATGGATTGGGTAGTGCTTATAAAATATGTGCTAAGAGAATGGAGTCGCGTTGTGAAAAGACCATTTATATACCATAATAATTTTACCAAAAATAATTAAATAACAACAGAAAATATGCGGAAGCGATTTCATTAAACAAGTCACCCCGAATGCTTGCCATGCAATCTGTCCACAAATTTTCGCATAAAAAAATCCAAATCACTTGGCGCAAAATAATGAACCATCACCACAGTATTCACATGTTCTTGCTGGCCATCCCAATATGCAATGCATCATAATAATGGGCCCTATATGGCAATTTAAATTCAATACAATACCAATATCAAAAAGAGCCTATAAGGCTTAATGACTATGCCTCTGGCTGCTTCTCTCGGCCTCTATCAGAATTAGAGGTATCGCCTAGAAAAAATGATAATAACGGGATGGGACATGACGTCTCAGCAACCGAAATAAATTTCTAACATATGCAGGATAGGAATGCAAGTCAGAGAATCATGTTTATCAGTATAATAATAATTCAATAACATAATATCTATAAAAAGCAATTAACCCCCAATACACCTGCTCCGCCATATAACTTCTGGACATGGCACAGCCTATCAATGCTAGTACACCTGGCCAACGGCTAGCTAGTCACTTCAAGAGCATTGTCCCCTCCTATACCACATGCAACAGGCCAATGTAAGGAGGTGTCCACCCACACCAACTTAGCTTAAATCTAACCAAGGATTAGTGATCTAACCATATTTTAACACACTTTTTCATAGATAATCTGAGGATTTTGGGGCATGTTATGGATTAAAATGATATAAATAAGCACTAATTTTGAATAAAGAGGTTTGCATTGAATTAAGCCCAATTAGGGGTAAAAATGGTTTTAAATCGATTATTTATTCATGCAATCATTCCCTTGAGCTTTTGATATTATTTGGTGCTTAATTCTTGCATTGTAGGTACTCAAAAGGAATTTGGCAAATTCAGAAAATGACAGAAAAGGGACAACGAATTAATGACAGTTTGGTTCCCCAATTTGATAAATGATAAATTGGTTCCCTTGAT
>JANTPZ010085358.1:0-13302 GCA_025593235.1 Vachellia pachyceras
GTGGATCCGGTCCGGGGTTTGGACACGAGTAGGGGGCACTGTTCGGGTGGCCACAGTGTCGCTGCGCACTCTGCGGAGACGTCTTTTGGGGGAGAGGGTAATGGCCCCGTGACATCAAGCATCACAAGCAATACCCTTTTCAAGTATAAACCTCATGAAGATTGGTTGATTTCAAAACAAGGAAGTTTATTGAATTGGAAATCACCTAAAAGAGGTAAATAGCTAATCCTACTGGAGATGTTCCTCCCCCCACACTTGAATCATTCACAATTTACAAAGTAGTCATCAAGGTCTAACAATAAATGATTACGTGAGGGAAAGGAACAACCTGAGGATTATGGCATCTTGCAAGTCTCTTCGATATCCCATGCTTATCTTTTATGTTTCCAAGCATCTCATGCACGGGTACAACCGGCTTAGCTGAAGTCTTGTTCAATGATCCTGTAAAATCAAATGAAATGCCTCTCCCGAGGGTATCATCACTGTTGAAACAAGGTAAAGTATTCATGCACTTATTGATGACTTTCATAGAATGTATGTATGGCATGGAAAGCATGCTATCAATAGATATGATGTGAGTGCATGTTTCAATTGTTTTGCAAGAACATAATGGTGGATCAGGGGGTTTAAAAGGAATTGTTAAATCTTTTTTAGCAAACGATGCACATGAATAAAGGTGTGAACATGCTAGTTCATTTTCAAATTCCACTTCAACACATGCATAATCAACAGCAATATCTATGGCATTAACACTCAGCAAAGAATAGCCCTCATATGGATGTTTTATGGCCTCATACATATTGAATTGGATTTTACTTTCTCCTACTTCCATAGATATGCTACCCTCTTTCATGCTAATAATAGTATTAGCAATCCTTAAGAAGGGTCTGCCCATTATTAAGGTGGATTCACATATTGATTCATTAGGCATATCAAGCACATAGAATACCACAGATGTAGGTTTCAAATTTTTGACCCATAAAGCTTGATAGATAGACTTATGCATTATATTGATTGCAGCCCCTAGATCTAGCAACGCTCCCCTAGGGTGATTTTACCTATAGTGCATGGGATAGTGAAAGATCCAGGGTTCTTACACTTTACTGGAATTTTGGGGTTTAAATAGGGCTGATAACATTCGAGCTCACTTGGACCTTTCATTTGGTCTAAACTTTCTCTTATTAGTGTACAGGTCCTTAAGGTATTTCGCATATGTAGGGACTCTTTTTACTAAGTCAAGCAATGGGATATTCACCTCTACTTTGCTAAACAAATCAAAAACTTCCTTTTCCCTTTTCTTTTTAGCAAGTTTCTTACTCATTAAATATGAGTTAGGAAAAGGGAGTTCATCAATGTTTACCTCTTTACCTTTTATTGAGGTAGATCGCTGCTTGCTTCCTTTCATATTCGTGCTTTTTGTCCCTTGCTTCGAAGCCATTCTCTCTTCTTCTTTTTGTGACTCAAATTCCTTATTGAGCAGTAATTCATCCTTTTTGGCGCTTTCACTCTTCTTTCCGTGGGTTGTTGGGTGTGGAAATCCTTCACATTTAATCGCCTCTTCTTCTTTCTCCTCTTCTTCCTCATCATTAAACTCACTTGCTTCCCACTTCTCAAATTGATTGCATTTAATCCTTTGGGATTAATGACGGTGTTTGAAAGTATAGAGCCACTACTCCTTACTTGTTGTTCACTCAAATTATTTGAGAGTTGAGTGACAAAGGAGTTCATATTTTTCAGCCTTGGTGTCCCATTGCTCCATCTCTTTTCCAAAAAAGCATGCCTCACGTCATTCTTTGAGGAATCCTTTTGATCAATGAGGCTAATGAATTGAACTGGTTAGCGGTAGAAGCCCTCTCCACCTTGAGTAACTTCAGCATATTTTGAACAAGCTAATTTGTATCTTCTTTCTGTGGTACACTCAAGGCTTGCTGGTTGTTTTGTTGCATGTTGGAGCTAGAAGGCCCAACTCCTCCACTTCTTTGAAATCTTTGCCTACTGGCTTCTTCACCTCTCTAGCTAAATTTTGGGTTAGCTTTCCACCCCTCATTATATGTGTTTGAGTAAGGATCCCATTTCTGGTTCGGTCTCCCTTGATACATCCTAGATACATCTTCATACCGGCTTGGGCAAACACTTGAAATATGCATCATTGACCCACAAGTCTCACAACTTGGTATAGCCAGCTCCATAGATAGATGGGACTTATTGGTGTTCAAGCTCTTTAACTCAGCAGTGATTAGAGACAATTGTGATGTTACTTTACTCTCCAAAGAATCAACCTTTGGATTCTAGGGTGTCCATTCTCCTATTATTGGCACTTAAAGTTCCAATCTCATGGGAAGCCCTGGTGTCTCTCAACCTTTGGATTACTACTTTGCTTTTCCTTTTTCTTCTTTGAGCCTTGCATGTCTCCCTCAATGTTTTCTCAATCTTGGGATCATAAGGTTCTAGCTAATTCTTTTTGGGCATACAAAAGAAAAATCAAAGCAGGAGCAAACTAAAGCAACTTAAAACACACTTCAAAAATGCATGGAATGGGTGTGTGTGGAAGTGTATGAAGGAGTATGTGTGAAAGCTACGTATGAGTAAAGGGTACTTATATAGTGAAAATGGATAAAATAAGTGAAGAAAGTGTGAAAAAAGAAAGTTTGGCCTCGGTGAAGATAAAATTGCATCGTGGCAAACATACCCGAGAAGGTGAAACTAGTGAAAATCATATTGTTGGGTGCGGCGAAATTATATTTTTGTTGCGGCGCAGGACACCCAAGTGGATCCTCTCGTTAAAATGCAAAGTTACGCAATGATGAAACTTAACTTTAGTCAGGCATACTACATCCGAGAAGGTTTTTCTCTTAAAACTCAAGTGTACACCGTGGTGAAAATAGAAGTTTGTCGCGGTGAAAGTGCAAAAATGATGCAGATTGCAGATGAAAACTGGTGTAAATGCTAGTCTTCCTAAAATGTAATGCTATGCTATGCACAAGTTAATCCTATACTATAAACAAATGCAAAAATTGAAACAAACACAAATGTAAAACAAGCAAACAAAAGACAATCTAAACTACTTAATGGTTAACTCATCTCCCCGGAAACGGCACCATATTTTATCCATTCTACACCACAGATGATAGTTTAAAACTTTTTATCATTGAACAGCCTTGAAAATGGATCAAAAGATTTGTGATTTCCAAGGATTGCACAGGGTGCAACCTTAGGGTTGTTCTCTACGAAGCTTTACTAGCTTGTGTTTAAGTTCGCTTTGCAAATAAAAACCGTTTTTTATTCAAAATTGCTATGTACCTAAAGAATAAAAACAAAGTAAAATCTCTTTTTGGTATTTTTGGATTGTGTGGAAGCAGCAAAAATAGGACTGGTGTGTAAAAGATATTGGATAATGTATTTCCTCTTAAAAAGGAATTAGACCATCATAGTTCACAAAATATGAGGGAAAGTGTTAGCTTTTACACTAAGTTTCGTAATGTAAACCCCAACAACTTGCTGGGTCAGAAATTCCATGGAATGAACTCCATTCCATGAAACCCTTAAAAATACTTGGTGGGTGTACGGAAGTTGCAAAGTGAAAAATTCAGCTCGACACAATATTGACTCTAAAATCAAACACAACTAAGAAGATAGAAGAGAACAACAAAGATCTCATTGAATAGGTAGAAATGAGACTTCACTCTGCGATGTCAAACACAAAGCAAGTTTAATACACAAATAATCAAAGTTTGTCTCTACTGAGACCAAGTATTTACGTACAAATTACAAGTCCTAACTCAGAAAAGGCTAGAAAGTACTTCTCCAAAAAGGCTTTCCTTATGGATGATGTTCTGGAGGCTAGAAAGTATATGGTTTAAAGCAAGCACCTAATCAATGGCATGAAAAATTAGATCAAGTTTTGCAAAATGGGGTTTTTCTACTATTGAAGTAGAAAGATGTGATTACACAAAACTTGTAAAAGATGATTATGTGATTATTTGCTTGTATGTGGATGACATGAATATTTTTTGTACTTGCATCGATGTTGTGCTTGAGACAAAATTATTCTTGCTTTAAATTTTGATATGAAGGATTTGGGTGAAGCGAAAGTAATTTTGGGTGTTAAGATGATAAGGAATGATAATGGTATCTTGCTTTCATAAGAACATTATGTAGAAAAACTTTTGAGAAAATTTGAACAATGTAATGAATCTCCTTTGAGTACTTATTATGATTCTAGTATGTATTTAATAAAGCATGAAGGAGAATTATTTGCTCAATCTAAATTTGCACAGATTATTGGGTAGATATAGCATATTGATCCGTTCTACAACACAGATGATATTTTAAAACTTTTTATCGTTGAACAGCCTTGAAAATGGATCAAAAGATTTGTGATTTCAAGGATTGAACAGGGTGCAACCCTAGGGTCGTTCTCTACGGAGCTTTATAAACCACTAGATACTAGCTTATGTTTAACTTTGCTTTGCAAATGAAAACCCTTTTTGATTCAAAATTGCTATGTACCTAAAGGCTAAATACAAAGTAAAATCTCTTTTTGGTATTTTTGGATTGTGAGGATTGGGGTGTAAGAGATGTTGGATAATGGATTTCCTCTTAAAAAGGAATTAGACATCATAGTTCACAAAATATGAGGGAAAGTGTTAGGTTTCACACTAAGTTTCGTAATGTAAACCCCAACAACTCGCTGGGTTAGAAATTCCATGGAATGAACTCCATTCCATGAAACCCTTTAAAAACACTTAGTGTGTGTACGGAAGTTGCAAAGTGAAAAATTCATCTCCACACAATATTGCCTCTAAAATCAAGCACAACTAGAGAAAAAAGAAGAGAACAACAAAGATCTCATTGAATAGGTAGAAATGAGACTTCACTCTACCACGTCAAACACAAAGTAAGTTTAATACACAAATAATCTAAGTTTGTTTCTACAGAGACCAAGTATTTACGTACAAATTACAAGTCCTAACACAGAAACTATGTAATCTATAACATAAATACAGATTAAAAACTAATACTCCCCTTTTCGGCATATAGATCTCAGGCCATCTTCATCTTCAAGAGGATGGGAGATGCTCAGCTACTCATGGCGTGTAGTTCTGAACTTCGGATGGATGATTCGAGATGCATGGATGGGTTAGGGATGAGATGGGATGAAATTAGGGTTGGTGAGTAGAGAGAATGAGAGAAAATGAGATGGGTGTGTTTTTGCCTCCTCCTTTTATTTCCCTTTAGAGAGTTACCCTAATTGGCATATGCCAACCATCCAGGGTCAGATCCAAGAAGGTGGGTCGGTTTATTTCCATTTAGAGTATAATCTAGTGCTGATGCCCTATATTTACCGTGGCAGACTTGAGGTTTCACCACGGCGAACCTCTCACAAGAATTCATGCTTGCCTGGTTGAACTTTGGCCACGACGAAATGTTCCAAAGCTGCTTCCTCATGATCCTTGATAGAGTTCCTGAAATGAAATAGCAAATATGTGAAGCATCACTTGCTTATGATGGAAATTAAGTGCAAATATATCATTATTCATAGCAGATGCATATGAAATCAAGCTAATCAAGATCAACAACTCTAAATCTCAAATTAAGCACAAGAAGGGTCATGAGGGGCCAAATTACATTAGAGGCTTTGGAAATTCAAGCCAAAATATGGTGAAAATAAAGCTCAGTCACTTATGTTGTATGTAGATTGAGCACATATACCCACTGTTCAAGCAGTGAACATTGCCAAGCTTTGGTGAGGTTATTAAGATACCTCATGTAATATTACAGGAAAAAAAGAAAAAGAGAAGAAAGAGGATTAAAAAAAGAAGTAAAAGGATCAAAGTGCAAACAAATGATAAATGTGGGAGCCACTTAAAGTCCTTCAAACTCATCAGTGTTATTATCATCTGGAAGCTCCAAGAATAGACATGAGCACAAGTGAGAGAGGGAGAGAGCGTCGGAGCTGGCGGTGCCTCTTCTCACCGGAGGAACATCTTTTTCGCCAATATAAGCATGAATTCGAGTTCAAGTGAGTCTCTTGAACACTCCTTTATCCTCATATTTCTCTATTTTTAACACTTCAGGATTTTAAGGGTTGAGTTAGGATGGGGAAAAAGATTTTTCACCAATATTTTTACCAATTAAATCAAGTTATAAGCAAGAATATAGCTTCCTTATAGTATATGGAGCATTATATGTGAATTTTCTGTGGAGCATTATCCCTGTGCCTATTTTTCATGGCCTCAAATCATGACTGCTGTTACTTACCCTAATGAATTGTGTGTTCACACCTGTTTTCATGGCCTCGAGCTACGCTTGGTTATTTACCCTAGTGGACTGTAAGTCCACGGCTATTATTTCGTTCTGTTAAAGTCCTTTGAATATAGCATATTTGAAAATTATTATTTTAATTCCATTGTGTTAAACAAGTTATTCTACCACATATTTAAAATTATCAGATGCACGTTTTATTACGCATCTTCAAGCATGAATTGATTATATTCCTCAGAGATTGAAATTTACATTATGCTATTGTTGGAATTAAATCCATTGAAATTTTATCTTTAGTTTTATTAAATGTATAAAGGGGATGTTATTCATCGGAAAATTTATTTTGGCTTCAAATAGCCCAGTTGACCCTATGCTTCTTGTTGAGCAACGAAAAGCCTCATTGTTGTTATGAAAGACATTGGCTTGTGTTGTAGCTGCTGTTTGGCTTGTATTGTAGCTGCTGTTTAGTGTATATAAAAACTTATGCGGATGCACTATTTATGAAGTTTAGACACTCCACGTAGTCTATAGGTGATGTCCCTGTGATTTACTATATGTTAATAAGGCAAAATGTTTTTATGGCATAATATTGAGAAAAGAAATGGCTCATTGCGTTATTTAGCAGTTTGACGAATAGCATACATTTACAAACCAAATACTTACGGAGTGTAGATCTCTCATATTCCGCGCCGGTCACATCTAAATTTTAAGGCGTGACAAGTTTATATCAGAGCCTGGTTTCCTATAGTTGTGTCGACCGAGGATTCTTCAATGGATTCTCAATTATCATTATGATTTGGAACATAATTATAATTGAGTAATTATTGAAGGCCATTTTAGGAGGTTTTGTGCTATATATGTTCATATGTTTGTGTTTAATAAATTTAGTGTCCTTATTGGTTGAAATTGAATAATTTATATCTCTTTGAAAAAAATGCTACTAAAACATCGAGTTGTTAATAGAAGTTCTAATTATAGAGTCCCAACTAGAGGCTTTACTCAAACAAGTAAATTGCCTTAAAGATTAAGGGTAGGGTCGTATAGGGCTAAGAATAGAGAAGGTTGATTTATGAGACCTCTCTATGATATTTTATATAAGGCTGAGCCATCAAATCCGTATTCCCCAGATATCTCTTCATCACCCAGACATGAGACTCGAGAAGAAACCCATAATGTAATTGCAGAAGGGAATGCTGCGATTAAAATAATGAAACTTATAGAGTCGAACCCCTGTTTTCTTTGGGTTAAATATTAAAGAAGACCCAGTAGAAATTTTGGAAGGCATGGAAAAGAGATGTCAAACGTTGAGGTGCCATGATGTTCAATATGTAAAACTTGTCATATTTCAGTTAGTAGATGTAGTTGTACCTAGAGCAAGATGGTACCTGGTCTAAATTTAAGAATGTCATGCCTTAATCTTAATCTGTCATGAATCAGTCGAATTATTTTAGAACCCCTTATGCAGCATGTGGAAATTTTCATTCAGGGGTATGTAGTAAGGCCTTTAACACCTGCTATTAATGTGGGTATACAGGTTAATTGAAGAGGAATTGACCATTTCTCTAACCAATGTCAATCTATGGATCAATTAGAAAGAGTGATAAGAAAACGGGGACAACTTTTGCTTCTACTGGCAAGGACATATTAGAAAGAGTGATAAGAAAACAGGGACAGTCTTCTGCAGGACCTAGTCAAGTGAGGCGGTATGCGATGATAAGACAAGACACACAAGCCTTAAATGTTGTGGTTACAAGTATTATTACTGTATGTCCTTAAAGGGATATAATATCTATTTCTGAACTTGATTATTCCCTCAGGGCTCTTGTTGAATTCTCTGGCTCTCCCTTGACTCATCTGAGTCTCTATATTCTGTGCAAATTGATCTGCTTGCTAAGTTTCTTTAATGTCCTCCTCTATATCAAGGTGGATTTGAGTGGTCCCAATCTATCAGGCTCTACTTGTAACTGATTCAATACACCCCAATCTCGGAGTTTCACTATCAGTCTCTGCTTTCTATCATCATCATAGCCACCTGTACTATCTTCCTGCTCAATGCATCGGCAATTACATTAGCTTTACCTGGATTATACTTGATCTGATAATCATAGTCTTTGAGCAACTCCATCCAGTGTCTCTATCTCAAATTCAGCTCTTTCTGATCTTGTAAATACTTGAGACTTTTGTGATCATAATGCAGCTCGACAGTTGCTCCATACAAATAGTGTCCCCATATCTTTAGAGAGTAAACTATCACTGCTATAAAGGAGGTTGAGGAGCATTTTGATTTTGAGCAACTAGGGCTGCTGCAACCGCCGCCTGAATAGTAGCTTCTCTTTCAACTACCCTCTCTTGCTCTTAGTGAACTCTTTCTTACTCTTGGCGAGCCTGAGTCATTCTTAACTGTTCCATCAATTGCTGTTGTACATTTAGTCTTCTTAGAATTTCTTGCATTGGGCCGTCCTGTCTAGGTTGACCTTGTTGATCCTCTCTATTCTCAGTTCTACAAGTTCGCACCATTTTGATCTTTTAGTCCTTTATTAAAAAAATGAACAACCATATTAATATAACATATTAAATATCATGCTCGCCATATACTACCAAAATATCATATTCATATATCACATATGCTTCTTTATACATAACAGCTGTTATAGTACTACACAGTTCTACTATGCATATAAAAGTTCTAGCATTTAATCATCTAGAAAAATCTCATATACCATAGCTTCTAACATTCCTAAACAGATACAAAAAATAGGGAGAGGGATTTCTGCAATCTCTACATAAGCTCGTTGCTGTAACCAAGCATCTGGAATAGTAGCTAACATAGCCCATGTCCACTCTGCATCATCTATTGAGTTCAGGGCCATTTGATCAAGGTCATACACCTCTCTAACCCCATGTATCAAAGCTAACTAAAACCCTCATCGATATAGAGTGGTATGCTCTCGGAGTCCTCGGGTGTTAGCCTCTAGGATGCACTATAAAGAAGCAATCCTATCAAACAATATACCTCTATATCTATCATCATCTGCGTATTCTGGTAATTCTAGTGCCAATACTTTCTCTCTTTCAGACACCTCATTTGAGTCTTGGAAGTATTCTAACACATTTGAACCCCGTCTCTGAAGGCTCTTTCTTCTTAACTTGTTCTTCTACTAGCAAACTTGGCCTTTCAAGCTCTCTCATAAAGGGTGCTTCCAGCAACTGCCTTAGCCATTCATCACATTGTAATCTTTTCTGTACTGGTAATTCCTCTTCTTTAGAAGAGTACATCTGTATCTCTGGATCTTCATCCTCCCTTTGATCTCCTTAGTTGACAGATGGTTCAGAATACAAACATATCTCTGAAGTATTGGTGAACTCCATTCCATCCTCATGATAAAGTGGTTGAGTAACCTCTACACTTGGCTTTTTCATACTTAGCTAATCACAACCATTCATAAATTCATGAATATGGAACATGAGTAGCTAGAATATAATCATAAGAGGCAACTAACATACACTATAACACTTAACATGTTGCATAGCGAAGCATAGCATATTGAATACTAGTGCATAACACATCAATTAACAACACACAACTCAGTAAATAATAATGCACATATTGCATTGCAAATCAATTCAAATCCCAAACCTTTGCTCTTATACCAAACAATGTAACACACCTCAACTAACCCTTTAGCTTCAATTTATATCCATTTAAAACCACTTTTGGGCCTTGAATAGTTTAAAAATCAAAATAATTCAAATCTGAAAATTTTCATTTTTCGGGTTACTATTCACAGAATTTTAGCTGAACTTTGAAAATTCATAACTAATTATAGAAAAATCGAATTAGTTATAAGTTCCTCTATGGGGAAAAATATTCATTAGGTCACTTGCCCAATTGATACAGTTTATTACTCAAAAATTCACTGTTCATTTGGTAATTTTTAAATTTTCCCAGGTTTTCTAGTGATTTTCGTCCATCTTGAGAACATCATAACGTTTTATACAAAACTCCAAATCCAGTATTCTTTTGCTCATTTTAAAGCTTGCAACATGAACTATTTTACTAGAAAAATTCAACTCATTTGAAGTTCATTTACCCTATTTCACATTATGCCAAAGTACAGGGTTTGACCAACTTTACAATTACCATTTAGTCAAACCTATTATTTCATAACTTCATAATTAGGCATACTAACTTCTAAACCTCTTTTAATCATGTTTAACCATGCATTTGGGAACACTTAAAGCATACATTCACTACTCCATGGCAACCACACATGTGGGGTTTTAGATTACACATTTACATAACATCCGTAATTAATGTAGCATTAACTTTACATCACCAAAATATGATCAAAAGCATACACTAATCTTGCTTCGAGCATCATTTACTTTCTCATTACCCTTGTATGAACTTCCACCTAGAAAATGGTTAGCGGGGGAGAATGAGATTTTGGGAAATCTCAATAACAAAGCTTACTAACAAACATAGAAATATTGCATGAGATTCTTTAAAATCATGGATATTACAGGCAAAATGGTCCTTTACCCTCCCATACATGCCACACATGTGGTAGCTGTAATATCCCAAATTTCGTAAACAGAACTAAAGGCCAAATATATGAACTACAAAATCATTTGAGCCCCATAGATAAGAAAAATAGAAAGGAAAATGCCTATAGATAAGAAAGGATGATCGACTAAGTCCATAGTCTTGAGAATTCTAAGTAAAAATGACCAAAGGGTAAAATGGTTATTTGGCAAAAATGACAAGGGTAAAATAGTCATTTTGATTAAAAAGACCTAGGGCATAAAATGTCATCAAATAATAAGGACATTTTGGTAGTTTGGTCAAAAGTCAACAAAAAGTCAAAGTTGATCAAAAAGTTAAAGTTGACCAAAAATGTCAAAGTCAACCAAGGGTAAGGTTGTAATTAAGAAAGAGTAAAAAAAGTGATGGCATTTTGGTAATTAAGAAAGAAATAAGAAGGTAGTGACATTTTCATAAATAAGTGGAAGTAAGACAAGTAATGGCATTTTCTTAATTAAAGGATTTTGGAGTTAAGGATGACTGAGAACTAATTATTTGAGATAACAAGAGTTCTCAAATGCCAGAGATAAGAACTGAGAAAAGTTTAGTTGGGTCATAAAGTAATTAATAAAATTATTACCCGGTGTCCGGTGCAGGCAGTTTCAAAATATGGAGAACAACAGTGCCCGAAAGCCCCGAAAAAGTATTTTCTTAGAATATTAATTACGGAAAATTCGGGAAGAATTTGGATGAATGGAAAAGGGCTGGAGTATCAAAGGAAAATATAGAATTTTTCATGCCCTTAAGTCAAATTGGCCTCCAGATGCACATTTTACGGTGTTGCATGCAAATCGAGAAAGTCTGACGAGTTACGAGGGAAACCTGGAGATGCTATGGGCTAAGACATGACACCAACTAGGCAAGGAGGCCTAGGGAATGGCGCCACATGAGAGAGAAAGTCTCCAAAAAAGTAAAAAGATAATTACCCGTATAAACTATAAAGGGTACTTTACGAAAATGAGTGCCACCGGATTAAGTAACTGGACAGGATGGATCTAGTCAGCCCAACCAAGTCATTAATGTGGTGGTTGAGAGTAATTATGACACCTTTTTCACTCACCACAAGAGCTTGATAAGTGGCAACATCTTAGCTCTTGAAAGGAAAACTTAATCATTAAGTTTTAATCCACACCCTTCATTATTTCAAGAGAACATTTAATTGGATAATTCCCCATTTTCCCCTCACATTGCTGCCACTCTCTCCCTCTCTCCTTCGTCTGAAATTTCTCTCCTCTCAAGCTCCCAAAAACTCCATTCTCAAGCTCTCAAGAGGAAGAAGAGCAAGCACACAAGCAAGGTAAAGTTCTAATCAACCAACTCTTTACATTTTCCTGCTCCTTGCAACTTCTACTACCTTCCTATTATTGGTTTGTTTTCTTGAGTAAAGTCTTCTTTTTGAAGATGAAAATTTAGGGTTTCAAGAAAATAAAATGGAAAAGAGAAGGTTTTAGATGTAGTGAATGGTTTCAAGTTCTTTCTTGAGTAGTAAAGAGTAGTTTGTTATATGTTGTTGGTTGTTGTGGAAATTCTTGGAAACCCTAAGGAAAGGGGGAGGTGCTGTCTATTTGAGGTCTTGTAGGGCAAAGAGGTGTTTGAGTCATATGATGCTTGAATCATGTTTTGGAAGCAAGAATAGAGGACTATGTGGAAAGAAAAGTTGAAAAATCCAAACCCTCCCTTTTGTTCTGTTTTGTTGAAAATTTGAAAGAAATAGAAGGAGTGGGATTTTGATGATTCTAATGCTTTCAATTGCTCTAAAATGATGTTTCATGTAGGGTAAAGCTAAGAGATGGTTTTTAGAAGCCTTAAGGGCCATAAAAATCAAGTCTTAAACTTGTAGGACTCTTAGAAAACCAAAGGGGGGTTTTATGCGTTTTTGCAAGTTTTATGGCATATTGATGGTTGTATGTTCATATGAATATTATGCCATGATATTTAGGGATTTGAGACCCTCAAGAGCATACTTGGAAGGGATCCAAGAGAACTTTGAAGTCGTAAAAAGGAAAGCAAAGCTAAAGATAGCAAGACTACTAATCCTCACTTATGTTTTATGAAACTTGGTTGTGAATTAGTAGCACAACTTTAAAAAATCATAACTAATTCTCGAAAAATTGAAATTGAGTGGTTCAAATTTCTATTTGAAGATTATTAAGTGATCTACAGGGGAAAAAATACTTACTGGTTCCAAAACTTGGCAAATCGATACAGTTAATTCCGTGCAAATCACAGGTCATTTGGTAACTTTCCAGTTTTTCCAAATTTATCACTCAACTTTGGAAAATCATAACTCTTTATATACACATCCAAATTTAGCAAAATTTGGTTTCTTTTAAAGATTAGGATGTGTAGTATTTATCTGGAAAGTTTCAAGTCATTTGGACTTCTTTTGATATTTTTCCTTGTCACTAAAAAAAGGGCAGATTTGAGGGTCTTGGAACCCCTTACTTGAAAAC
>JANTPZ010085360.1:0-11263 GCA_025593235.1 Vachellia pachyceras
TTATTAAGCCTTGTAGGCACTTTTTGATATTGTTATTGTATTGAATTTTATATTGTCATATAGGGCCATTTATTATGATGCATTGTATTTTGGGAAGCCGAGATGAACTTGTGGGCCCTTTGACATTGGTTTATTATTTTAGGCAAGCGATTCAGATTTTATGTGGCAATTTGTGAACGGAACGTGTAGCAAGAATCCAAGGTGCTTTATTAAAAGAAATCGCTTCCGCATAACTCTGTCATTTTTTTTTAATTATTTTTGGTTAAATTATTATGGTATATAATGGTCTTTTCAGTA
The DNA here is from genome assembly GCA_025593235.1 of Vachellia pachyceras. Classification (NCBI taxonomy): domain Eukaryota; kingdom Viridiplantae; phylum Streptophyta; class Magnoliopsida; order Fabales; family Fabaceae; genus Vachellia; species Vachellia pachyceras. The sequence continues at coordinate 298 of JANTPZ010085360.1, forward strand.
TTGATTTTAAACGTATGAAAAATCTTGATACTCGAGTATTCAAACACACAACTCAAGTATTCCTCAATACTTTCACACAATCTTGACAGAACTCGAGTATTTCAATAAAATCACATACTCATAAAAAATTTAAGCTTTATACCTCTTGAAATCATTTTGTTATCATCAAAATAAGGTATCAACAGAATACTCGAGTTACAAATGGAAGTATTGACAACACTCGAGTATTGAGCCAAAATACTTGAACTTGAAGCAAAACACTTGTGTTGGGGAGGAAGTGTTGACAACACTCGAGTGCTTGTTCTCAACACTCGAGTATCAGGCAAAAGTTTTCAAATGAAAGACAACACTTCAAGCACAATACTCGAGTATTAGATAAAAGTGTTAACAACACTCGAGTATTGATTTTGAATACTTGAGTATCGAGCACCATTTTCTCAAAAACTCAATACTTACATCTAAACACTCAAGTAATGGCAGAAAGTGACAACACTCGAGTATTATGTTTTCAACACTTGAGTACTGTGTTATTTCAAATGGTTTCACTTCAAGTTTTCTACTAAACATTCGAGTATCAACTGAAAGTATTCTTAACACTCGAGTATAAGGATTTCAACACTTGAGTATTTACAATAAATTTCAAAATCTTCTACAATACTCTCAGATAACACTTGAGCAACTTCAAAAGTGTTTGTGAAATCGAGCATTGACAGAAAACACTCAAGTATCATTTCATAAAATTCAAAATGCTTGATTAACACTCGAGTATTGTTTCTCAACAGCTACTTTCTCTCTCTGATAGCTTTTCACCTGCTCTGCATCTTTCCTTATTCGTGACTAACTACGTTTGAACTTCACCTGCCCTCACAAATGCAGACGTCTGATAAGCCTTGTCGTGAGGCTATCAAATAAAACTAAGTTAAATGCAATATATGGCAAATAACCTAGGTCGATCTCTACGCGGAGCCTATATTGAATTACTAAGTAATCTAGAATAAATAACAAATTAACTAGAAAGTAGGCGAAACATGCATTATCTATCTAATTAGACTAAATGGCTACTATTCCTAATTTTTTTTATTTTTTATTTTTTTATAATGGAATGGATAATGGATGAAGTGAATCTCCTTAATGAATGACTTAGCCAATCTTCCTAATTCCAATTAATTAAGTTCAATTGCACCTAACTAGCCAAGGACTAGCGAAGAAACCTTCTCCTAATCAACACCACTAGTAAAATTTACCTAGCCACCTAGGTTACTTTAGTTCACTAGAGGTGTCTTAAGAGGCTAGCTCACATTAGATTCACAAAGGTCCTCTCACTTTCAACTAAATTGAGAGTTTCAAGAACACGAATTATCAACTATAGTGAAAAATAGGTCTACAAAATAATTAACAATTCGTTAAGTGCAAATCCAATACGAATATCAATATCCAGATTACACATACCAGTAATAATCCTCAAATATATATACGAATCGCAGTCCTAGACACCTAGCAACCATAGTCAAAATATATAAAGAGTGGATACTAAAATTAGGAACAACCAAACTTCCCTCTTAGCTCAAGAACTCTGAAAAGCTTCATCAAATCATCAAGGAGTGGAGTGATTAGGTACCCATTACAGGAGAACAACTATACCAAGCTTCAGGTCCTGTAAGAGCCATGGGAACCAGATCTGAAAAGAAAATAACAGACTGGAAAATGGGATGATATAGAGGAAGATATGGAATGGGTGGAGATGATGATATCAGAATGGAAAGGAGTGCCGAATGAATAAAAACAATGGAATCAGGTGGTGGTGAGGTGGAGATGGAAGAATGGGTGTCTGTGTGGCGTGCGTGGAGAATGGGGATGTACGTGTGCGGTGCCCTCTCTCCGGAATGAAGGAATAGATTAGAATTATGGAGAGATAGAGAGAGGATCCAATAGAATTTGTGGGGTCAACGAATTGGATGTGTGGGCTGCTGGAGGTGTGACTGAATGGGTGAATGTGAGGTGGCATTTTTGATGGAAAAACAATGTGAGGAAAAGAAAAAAAAAAGAGGATGTAATATAGAGAGAGAATTGTGGAGTGAATGAATTGGGTGGACAAATGACATGAATGGAAATGGAGAGAGGATTGGAAAAGGACAAAAGACATATGGTTTAATTTAAGAGAGAAGGATGGATTGTGGAATTAAATGGAAAGGACAAAAAGGGTTGTGTGAAAAAGAAATAGAAGAGCACGTAAAAGAAAATGAGAGGAGTGTAATGTGAATGCTTATGGTCCCCACATGATGATATAGAAAAATCTTCTCCAACCGTGAGTGTTAGTTTCTTCCAGCTGTGATTTTGGTTATTTCCTAACCAAAATCTTTTTGAGTTGCTTCCTTTTATTACTCTTTCAACATTTAATTCAAAAATGCCCTGCACATAAATCCAAATGTGATGGAAGATATTATGTGATAAAAATAATAAGCACTAGGGGAAATTAAGGAATGATAGAAAAATATTTAATTAGCGATTAATTCATATAATCATTCCTCAACAAAATTAATCTCTAATTAACCCATTTTAAGCACAAATAAGATACCAAATTATCAATATTAGGTACCCTTATTACATATAAATAGAGATACATCAAAGTCCAGGATCATAGAAAGAGAAAAACACTATCCTCACAGATAGATTGCATTATTCAAGCCTTCGTCATCCACGCTACTCAGAGGCATTTATTACAGCATTAATGATGAAGGCGAAGAGTTGATTGATGAGAGTAACGAATAATAAACTCTATCTAACGGCAACTTCATTTCTCTCATCTATAAAAGCTCAAAGTATTCATTACAGAAACAACGATCATCTTTACGAGCATTAAAGACATTCATCTGTCTCTCTACGATTTATTAAATTCTTATAGTGAACTTCATTGATTGCTATCAACTCTTTAAGAGAGTTTCTTTGAGCAATATCTTCTAAAAATCTGTAAGATAATTCAAGGTTGGGACCTTGAATTTATTGGGTTGTAATTTGGTTATAAACAAAAACAGAGAGTGTGAGACTCTGTTTCATTGCGTATTGTAAGGGGGAGTGTGAATCTCCATCGTAAAGGCTGGTGTGCCTAATTTATTGGTGATTAGTGGATTACAAAGCTCAGAGGTGCTCTAAGGACTGGACGTAGGTCAGAAGGACCGAACAGGATAAATCCCCTTATTCATCTTTCCTTTTATCTCTCGTTGACATTGCTCTCATTTTGATTTTAATTTCGAAATTTTTTAATCTGACCAATTCACCCCTCTTGGTTTTATCCTACACTAACATTTAGTATCGGAGTATAAAGAACTTAACAGTTTCAAGGGAGATCCATGGCAGGATTTGGCAAGCACATTCTCACATATGGAGCATCCATCACCAGTCCTCCTACTTTCAAGAGTAAAAAATTTTCCTTTTGGAAAATAAAGTTTCAAAACTTTATCTTAGCTACTGATATTGATCTTTGGGATGCATTTGAACAGGGAAATTATGTACCCATGAAGGTGGATGATGGACTAACTCCTAAAACCCGTCCTGAGTTTGATAGTGAAGATCTTAGGAGAGTTAATATCAACAGAAAAGCTGTACTAATGTTGCAGGCAGCATTGAATGAGGATGACTTTTTCAAAGTCTGCATACTACCTTCGGCAAAACACATGTGGGATGCACTAGAAATAGCATATGAAGGTACTGAAGCAGTGAAGGAGAGCAGAGTTAACAAGCTAACAACTGAGTATGATTTACTCAGGATGAGAGATGAGGAAACTATTACTGAATTCCAAATGTGTCATACACACCTCATCAACAAGTTAGTAGCTCTTGGCAAAACATATGATCAACGCTCTCAAGTAAGAAAGATTTTAAATGTTATGTCCAGAAAATGGGAAGCCAAGGTCACAGCCATAGAAGAATCCCGTGGTGAATCAATAACCCCAGTTGCAGCCCTCTTTGGAAGCCTTGCTAAGTATGAGAGCAAACAAAAGTTCAAGAAGGAATTGTCAACCATTGATGAGAAAAAGAAGAAGGGTCTGACTCTCAAAACTATAAAAGAAAAGGAGAAAGAGTCAGAAATTGAAGAAGAAGAAGAAGGAGGAGGAGGAGGAGGAGGAGGAGGAGATGTAGAAGATGAGGAACTTGCGATGGTTGTAAGAAAGTTAAAAAGAATGTATTGCAAGGATCAATTATCTAAAAGGCCATTCAAAGAGGGATCAAGCAAAGTCATTTTATGAATGCAACAAACCTGGTCACTTCCGTGCTGATTGGCCACAGCTGGCAAATCAAAACAAAGAAAAGGAAAAGGAGAAAAATAAATTCAAATCTTTCAAAAAGAAGAAAGCATATGTGTTATGAATCTGGGGAGATAGTTTAGATGAAGAAGAAAGCGAAGCTGAAGAAAAATTCAATCTCTGTTTAGTAGCTCAAGAAGAAGAATTAGAAACAGAGGAGGTATATACTGAACCTGGCTATGATAAATTATGAGATGAATATGATAGCATGCATATAGAGTTATTAAAGTTTGCTAAGGAATTATCTTTTCTAAGAAAGAAGGTAAAAGAATTAGAAAAACCAGCTGAGAAATATGTTATTAATCTTGAATGCTCTAAATGCCATGAATTAAAAATTGAGAATGAACGTCTATCCAAAGCTCTTGAAAAGTTTACTCATGGTAGTGAGATATTTCATGTCATTTTGAAAAACCAAAGAGTTACAAATAATCAAAGTGGTATTGGATATCATCCTCAAAATGATTTCAAAAAGGGGAAGAAAAGGAAAGGTAACATGAGCTATTTAAAATACTTTCAAAAAGCTGTGCATTCATCTGAACCTTGTGCCTTCTGCACCTTCTGTAACAGAAAGGGGCATAAAACTTGATCATGTTATTTCAAAAGAAACAAAGTATTAGGTACATATAAATGGGTACCAAAAGGAACTTATGTTCCAAAGGCACCAAACACTAACCCAAGAGGACCTAATAGAACTTGGGTACCTAAAACAACCAAATAATCTTCTTTTTGCAGGTTTGTCTTAAAAGCATTTAGGGCAAACAAGTGGTACATCGACAGTGGATGCTCAAGACACATGACAGGTGACAAAAGCAGGTTTGTCAGCCTAAAAGCAAAAGATGGGGGAAAAGTAAACTTCGGAGGAAATCAATTACTTCTGTAAAGGATGTGCATCATGTGGAAGGATTATGCCACAATCCCTTCAGTGTGAGCTAGAGTACAGACAAAGGGAACTGGGTGATATTTGACTCTGAGGAATGCTTCATTATCAACAAGAAATATCTCTCCATCAATAAAGAAAAGCTGAACATCAAACTCAGAGCTCCTAAAGACGGTAACTGTTCTACTATTGAATTAGAAAAGAGTTTTACAAGCCCCTGTCTAATTAGTCAAATTGATGAAACTCACCTATGGTATAAATGATTAGCTCATGTGAATATGCATCAACTTGACAAATTAATCAGAAATGATTTAGTTAAAGGGCTTCCAAAACTCAAATTCAAGAATGATTTGGTATGCGATGCCTATCAGTTAGGAAAACAAACCAAATCATCTTTTAAATCAAAATCAGAGCTTTAATCAAAAAGGCCTCTTGAACTACTTCATATGGATTTAATGGGTCCAGCTAGAGTGAAAAGTTTAGAGGGAAATTTCTATACTCTGGTCATTGTTGATGATTATTCCATATTTACTTGGACTATATTTTTGGCTTCCAAAAATGAAACTTTTGAAGTATTCACTGTATTTGCCAAAAAGGTCCAAAATGAGAAAGTTATGTCTATTGTTTCCATTAGAACAGATCATGGAGGAGAATTTGTGAATGGGGACTTTGGTACCTTCTGTGAAAATGAAGGAATCAATCACAACTTCTTAGCACCAAGGACTCCTCATCAAAATGGAGTGGTGGGGAGAAAGAACAGAGTATTAGCAGGCATGGCACGAGCAATGATAACAGAAAAGCAAGTGTCACAAGTCTTCTGGGCAGATGCTCTAAGTACAGCTTGTTACATCTCAAATAGAGCATACATAAGACCTTCTCTCAGAAAGACACCATATGAGCTATTCAAGGGAAGAAAATCAAATCTGTCTCATTTACATATATTTGGCAACAAGTGCTTCATCCACAATAATGGTAAGGATAACCTTGGTAAGTTTGATCCAAAGTCTGATGAAGGTTTGTTCCTTAGTTATTCAAATAGGAGTAAAGCATATAGAGTTTTCAATAAACGTTCTTGTACCATAGAGGAATCAGTGCATGTAGTTTTTGTTGAAACCAATCCTCAACCAAAATCTGATGTTGATGAAGAAATTATTATTTCAAAAGGTTTTAAAAATCAAAGCAAAGAAAACTCACTTGATAATCAATCTTCTCAGGATTTTAAAAATGACCAATCTAATGATTTTCCTAAACTCCTCAACCAAAAGCCTGGAAATACATCCGCAATCATCCCATCAATCAAGTGATTGGAGAGGTGAGTAAAGGTGTACAAACTAAGAAAAGATTTATTCATGAGGCTCAATTTTTAGCTTTTATTTCAAAAATAGAGCCTAAGAATGTTGAGGAAGCTTTTGTCTGATAATGATTGGATAATTGCAATGGAAGAAGAATTAAATCAATTTGAAAGAAATTAAGTATGGGATTTAGTTCCAAGACCCAATGATCATCTAGTTATTGGTTCAAAATGGGTATCTAGAAATAAACTTGATGAATTAGGAATCATTGTCAGAAACAAAGTCAGATTGGTTGCAAAATGATATAATCAAGAAGAAGGCATTGATTATGAAGAAACTTATGGTCCTATGGCAAGATTTGAAGCTATACATATTTTACTTGCCTTTGCTTGCATTATGGATTTCAAACTTTTTCAAATAGATGTTAAGAGTGCTTTTTTAAATGGTTTCATTATGAGATAAGTTTATGTTGAGCAACCCCCTGGTTTTGAAAACCTTTCCAAAGCAAATCATGTTTACAAATTAAAGAAAGCTCTCTATGTATTGAAACAAGCTCCCAGAGCTTGGTATGAAAGGTTAAGTAATTTCTTAATCAAGAAAGTTTTTGTTAGAGGAAAGGTGGATACAACTTTATTCATTAAGCATTCAAAGTCAGACTTATTAATTGTACAGATTTATGTTGATGACATTATCTTTAGTGCAACTAATGTTGATCTTTGTCAAGAATTTGCCAAGATAATGCAGGGAGAATTTGAAATGTCCATGATGGGAGAATTAAATTTCTTTCTTAGACTTAAAATTAAGCAAAAGAAAGATGGCATTTTCATTAATCAGGCTAAGTACCTCAGAGAGCTACTGAAGAAATTTAAGATGGATCAATGCAAAAGTGTTGATACTCCTATGAGCTCAAATGCACTCCTTGATGCAGATGCAAATGGAAAGGATTATAATATCAAGAGATATAGAGGAATGATTGGGTCTTTGCTTTATCTCACAGCAAGCAAACCTGATATCCAATTCAATGTCGGAATGTGTGCTCGTTATCAAGATGCTTCAAAGGAATCCCATGCTGAAAATGTCAAGAGAATTCTCAGATATCTAGCTGGTACCACTGATCTTGGATTATGGTATCCAAAAGGAAGCAGTGAAGAGTTAATTGCCTATTCAGACTCTGACTATGCTAGTTATAAGACTAACAGAGAAAGCATGAGTGGCCAATGTCAATTCCTTGGTGGAGCTCTGGTATCTTGGTTCAGCAAAAAGTAATCAACAGTATCATTATCATACACAGAAGCTGAATATATTGCTGCTGCAAGCTGTTGTGCTCAAGTTTTATGGATAAACCAGCAACTCCAGGACTTGGGAATGATTTTCAAGGAAATTCCCATATACTGTGACAACACCAGCACAATAAATCTCTCAAAGAATCCTATAAATCATTCAAGGACCAAGCATATTGATATAAGACATCATTTCATCAGGGATCATGTGCAAAATAAAGACATTAAAGTTGAATTCTTTCCTACTCATCTTCAGTTGGGTGGCATCTTCATAAAACCCTTGGCTAGAGAAGAATTTATAAATATCAGAAGAGAGTTGGGAATGGTAAATCCCAATGAATTGTAAGTATAATGTTGATTTAATGTTATTTTGATGATTATATCATTACTAACTTAATCTTCGGAGTGTTTTGACAAGGTTTTGTAGGTGTTGAACCAAACACTTGAGGCCAAAACTCGAGTACTGGTGGTAGAAAAAAGAAGTGTTCAACAATTTTTTGATGAACACTCAAGTGTTATGAGGTATTACTTGAGTTTTAACTGATTATTATAATGAAATACTCGAGTTTCAGGTTCAAGTAATGACTTGAAGAGCAACACTCAAGTTCTGGAAATCAACACTCGAGTAGTGAGCATCATTGGAAGTCATATACCCGAGTATTAAATGGAAGTAAAGGTAATACTCGAGTGTTCAATCTCAACACTTGAGTGTGGTGAGTATTTTGAACTTAAGAATTCAAATACTCGAGTGTTGAAGTGTTTTTAAGATCAAGGACCCCGATACTCGAGTACTCTATGGGAATACTCAAGTGATGGCACTCGCTAAATGGAAGGAGACCCCGATGCTCGAGTATTGGACGATCAATAGTCGAGCATTGGCAAGCGAGGTTCAATACTCAAGTACTCAGAGGTAATACTCGAGTACTGGCCTATCTGTTCATCTTCTTTGAGACAATGCTCGAGTACTGTTAAAACAATACTCGAGTACTGTTAAAACAATACTCAATTGTTACATTCAATACTCGAGTGTTGTGTTAAAACACTCAAGTACTCAGGCTATTTTTCCTCAACACTCGAGTATTGAAACACAACACTCGAGTGCTGGCGCATCTGATATTCAAAATCCCTCTTCTGTCAATCACTCGAACCCTAACCCCTTTCTCTTCACACGAGTTCTCTCAGATTCTCTCACCCGATCAGTTGCAACCTCTCCTAAACCGTTACAAACCTGTTCAATTACTTCTAACTGTCAAAACCCCTCAGTTTATTCCACTAAAACAACCCTTAATCCACAGATTTTTTCCCATTCTTCTCTCATCCCGTCGGCATTCAATCACTCAAAATCCACCAAATCCTCAATTCTTTGATTCTAAAGCATTATGACCCGTACCAAGAGAACAAATTTATCATCCTCAGTCCCTGTTCACTCTCAATCATCCTTGAAGAAAGTAAGAATTATAAAGCCATCTGAGGAGGATGAAACAGTGGCTCCTTTGGTTTGAAAGTCTTCTTCTGATCAACCAAAATCTATCATGAAGAAGGATAAAGGGAAGGCTCTTGCTTCATCATCCTCAATCCTGGAAAAAACTCAAGCTTCTGATTCAGACACTGAAAGCATATCTCCGGGAAAGCTAATCTCGAGTATGAAGAAGAAGAGAGGAGGAAGAATCAATGGCCCAGGTGAATCCTCAAAGAAAGGATCTAAAAAGGTATCTTTTCCTCAAGTCACTAAGGATTACAATAATAAAACCTTGTACATTACTGAGCTGGATGAATATGAAGTAAAGTACAAAAATCGTGCATTATGCCCTGGAATTTATGTGAATTTGGAGGAGATTAAGAACTTAGGCATTGATATGACTCATTACATGAAGCATTACAAGAATTTGATTGAGATCAACTTACCTTATTCCCCTGAGATGGTGAGAATTTTGTACAACAACATGAAATCCAATTCTTTCACGGATGAAAAGGGCAAAATCACTCATCATTCCATGGTCACTAGGATTAGAGGGACAGAAATTAATATTACTGCTGATAACATTAATGATTATCTTGGGACTCATGAGTTTGATAAGGAGTTAAAAAGCTTTTCAGAAAAGGAGATGTTTGAGTTGCTGAGACCTGGGGAAGAATACCCAGGCAATTTATCTTTTGATCCTGCTTCCATGCCAGTGCTTCAAAGGACTATTCACTACATCTATTCTAGATGTTTAGTGAATAAGAGTAAGAACTATACTTACTTGGCACATGGAGAATATCATATTCTGGCATCCATTATGGTAAAGAAAAAGAGGAATGTTGGCCAATTAATGTTCAATGAGATGTGGAGGTTTAGATTTTCTAACTCCAAGAGGATGACAATGCCATACCCTTCCCTCATCTCTAGGATTCTTGATATTCATCAAGTGTGGTATATTGTTGAAAAGATTGAGAATCCCATTATGTTATCTGCTCAGATCTTTCATAGGATGAATATAGATGTGGTAAAGGTTCAGTCTCAGCCTACGAAGAAGAGGAATACCACATCTGCCACATCCCGAGAACATGATGAGGCTCAATCTCTGCTCCACCACATCCATCCTCTGCTCCATCATTTGCTCAGACAGCCCTGCAGACTTACATGGAGACTGAGTTCAGAAGAATGAGTGAGGAGTTCATATCTAACTTTCAGGGTCAGACTCGTTAGTATATGGATTTACTTCTTAGGGCTGTGAATGATCATTTCATAGGAAAGACCCTGGAGACTGCTGTTACATCTTTATCTCTGGACCTCATAAAATTTAAGGATTTTCTCTTGGAGAAACTTGAGGCTTTACTGGGGTCTGTGGCTGGCTTGGATAGCAGAGTCTCTGGATTGGACAGCAGGGTCTCTTCCATTGAGCAGTTTATTCGAGAGTCTCAGGCACCTTCATCTGCTACTGCTCCTCCTCCTCCTCCATCACAGTCACCTGAGGATCCTCCCACTGATGCTGTATTGGCCATGATTGATTTTTCATCTTCCATCTTGAACCTAGAGCCCCAGCCTATACCTGCACCTCCTCTGACTTCAGTGGCTCCCTCATCTGATCCTGTTGATCCCACTCCTATTCCAGAGCCCTCATCTGATCCTACTCCTTCCTCTCCCTCTTCACCCCTGTTTGATTGATGACAAAAAGGGGGAGAAAGAAAATCATATGTGCTTTCATGTTATTATGTGCTCTGTTATTATGTTTT